>VZTD01005094.1:116098-188826 GCA_013397725.1 Rhagologus leucostigma | reverse complement strand
GAACTTACAGCACTGAAGGGGTTGCTCTTACCCGGGGCCTGGGCTTTGCAGCTGGTTGGTCACATGAGCTCTGCTGGGCAGCGGCCGGAGTTGGTCTCTGGTGTAAAGTTTCAGCTCATTTTGGCCCACCAGGGAAAACTTCATGCTGCCCCGCACGGAGCTGTGGGCCGTGGCCCGGCCCCTGCCAAGCCAAGACGGAGCAAGGCCGTGGCCCCGGCCCTGCCGGGCCTCCACGATCAAGCCCAACCAGGCCCGGGCAGGCCTAGCCCGGCCCCCGCCAGGCCAAGCGGGCATCCCTGTGACCTGTCCTAGGACCGGAAGCAAGAGAGAGCTCCCGCGTCTCCACGGGATTTAGATATGTAAATTTCGGGAAGCGCCATTGGTTTAAATGACTGTCCATCAAGTTCAGGTTCAAACCACCACAGGAATCCAGAGATGAAATGAGTTACCTGTCTCTGTTGGAGCTTGGAGGAGATATCTGGATGATTGAGCCTCCAGAAGAGCTGGCACAAGAGGCAGAAATAGTGCCTTGGAGGATAATTGCGTGACATTTGCAGCCTGCCTTGAGAACCGTGCTAGCTGTAATCAGAGAAGCTATTGACTCTGTAAAGACACGTTGCTGCGTTGTATTTGGAGAAATAAAATTACTTGGCCATTAAAAGAGCTGGTGCAGCCTCAGATTGTTGTGCAGACTGAAACCTGCGTTGATTCTTAACAACAGTTCGTTACCCAGTAGGCTGTAGTTACACATTTGCGTGGTCTGTTTTTGGGGGAAAGAACTGCAGTATATGTTAACAATTTTTTGGTCTCACACAGAAGTAAGAGGCAGTTTCAGCCTTTCACCAGAGTATTTCTGCATTGCATATTCAGTATTTAACTTGCATACATTCAAAGTTATCTGGTTTAAACACAAAGATTCATTTTATCCTACACATAACTGAGCCTCCTTTTTCTCCCTCTGGCAAAATGTTTGTTTCCTCCAGAGGAAATTCAGAAAACTCTGTGTATAATGTGTTTAGACAACCAATGATCTTACTGTGACAAATTCTCTTGTATGAAAAACATATATGAAACTCCGATTCTATAAGGGATTATCCATTTCAGTATTTGATACTGCAATATTTACTAAAGGAAGCTATCACAGAGACTAAAAGTAGGAAGCCATTTTCATTTACAAATATTTTTTCTAGTACATAGTATTATAATTTTTTAATAACAAAATCATGTCAGGGAAAAAAAAATTATTCAAGAACTGCCTCAAATCAACTTGTGGCAAAAATAAATGCAAGCAAATAAACCAGTATATGTTAAAATTTAATTAAAATCAAAATGATATAAGATGCTACATTAATGCTCAATTTTAAAATAATAGTTATTTTCTGAAAACACTAACATGAAACTCTGGTCTTGTAAATTGGTTTCAACTCACGGCTATGAATCTTATTTTCTCTTTCATGTGATGGATACTGAATGTTACTGTTTGGGGATACTGGTTAAATGTAAAAACAAGCTTCTCCACTAGAAAAAGTTTCTTTTTTGTTTATTCATAATATTACTTCTTCAGTATAATTCAATGCCACTTTATTAAAATACTGTGAAGATGAAACATTACCTTCTATTCCATATTCATATTGTAACTTAGCATGTTTCTCAGTCTAAAGTTCATCTGAAATTTGTGAAAGTGTAAGTAAAAGATGATAAATCATACACTGAGCCTTAAACATTCTTGAAATTATTCTTATGCCGAATACTCTTCAGCAATAATAATTCCAAATATCTTTTTCCAACAGCTATTGAATTGGAAGATAAGAATTTTTTGAAGGGCAGTTTTATTAATGTGCTTTTCTGTAGAAAACTGTAGAATAAGTGGGAAAAAAAGAAGAAATAAATAGAAGGAAGATTAAAGTTCTGTGGGCTACACTCCTACATAGAAAGCAAAGGTATCTTTTGATACTCAGCTTTAATGTACTGAAATAGTGAACAGAGTATAAGCTGAATTCTACATCCTATCCTGCAATATAGGTGAGACGATTAGAAATAACTTTGGCAGTGAGAAATTAAGTTGGATGATGTGGTTTCACTTCTAAACAAAGACAAATACAAAGACGAATAAATAAGTAATTGCGGGTTGGAAAGGAATGCCTTGCCAAGTATTAAAGACCTTTTCAGCTCAAAGGACTGTCACAGAGCAGGTGAGCAGAGAATGGACCCCAAAGGCTGAGCTGCAATGGGAGGTGGGATGAAATGATGTCCCTGTGCCTGGGGAGCAGGGGTGGGATGGGTGTTCACCCTTGGCAGGCAGCACAGGAAATCCATTCTGCTCATCCAGCCTTTGCTGCTGCCAGCATCCCATGGAATTTATTCTTGTTTTGTAAACCCGACCTTCCCCTCTCCCGTCTCCACTGTAGACAGCAAGTCAGCAGCAGCTTACTGTACTAATTTAAGATCTGAAAAACCACTGGTAATCTTCTGGGATCTAATTAACAATTCACCTCTGAAACCATCTCTGCAGGTACCACAGATGACTAAATGTTGCAAGAAGCAGACCCTGCATATGGAGTTTGGTTATAAACTGAAAAATAATGCCTATTTATTCTCCAAATATCCAAGAGAGAACACGAGAGGAAACGGGATATTGATGCTGTAGTAGACTGGTCTTTGATCTGGCCTGATACATCTGTTCATTCAGCCCTCAGTGCACAAAAGCATCACAACAGGCATAGCACCTCCATGCCTTTTAGGATTTAAAGTGCAAAACATCAGTAACTTTTATTCTTTTAAATCCCTCTGACTTGTTTTTGAAAAACACTTGTTTTTTGGTTTCTTTTCGTGTAGTTAGCACCAGCTTTGATTATTGCAGAATCACAGAATCATGATAACACAATTGTGTTGGAAAGGACCTTAAATCTTATCCAGCCTCACCCCTTGCCATGGGCAGAGACACTTCCCACTATCCCAGGGTACTCCAAGCCCCATCCAGCCTGACCTTGGATGCTTCCAGGGATCCAGGGGCAGCCACAGCTTCTCTGGAAAACTGCGCCAGGGCCTCCTCCCTGTCTGAATAAAGAATCTTTTCCTAATATCTATCTAAATTACCCTGTTTTTGTTTGAAGCTTACTGTTGTTTGTTCAAGGCTGTTGGCAGCAGGTATGCATGACATGTTTGCTTGCCACTTATTTCCCTTGAAAGATGCTTTTGGATCAATATACTGGCTTCTTATTTCAGACTTGAACTCGGAAAAAATGCATTAAGAATGCATTTTATTTGCAAAAATGTCCTCAAAATCTTATCCACTTGGGTTTTGACAATTATTATAGTGCACTAAGACATTGGAACACTGAACATTTTGAGAAATGCTGAAATTTTCCTTTCAGAGTGGCTTAAAAATTGAGTAAGAGAAGTGACCCTCTTCCCACTCATATCTTTGTTTATTTCTTCTCTTATGCCAGTTACACAATGTTTTAAATTGAAAACATTTTTACAAACCAACCTTATATTCCTTATATTTTTCTGACATTAGGTGGCAAATGGTTGAAAGAGAAAAGCAAAACAGTAAGCTAAAATAAACGCATAGACCTTAATACCTGCTCCAGCTAAAACACAGATGAGGATGATGTTATTTTTCAGTGAAGACAGTTAAATACAGACACAAAAGAAAGTCTAACTTGCAGGGTTCTGCTGTGAAGAGAGGTAAGAGACAATATCATGTACGAGACTGAGTTGTTTGATAGATTGAGATGAGATAAGAAAACGTGAATTTCACCACAGGCAGACAAAATCTGTGGGCCAATTTTTTAGTGTGAGCTCCTCACCTCATGGTATTTAATGCTTGGAAATGATGGGAATTGACTCAGATATCAAGAAATTCTCTGAAGGGGTGCTAGCTTCCTTTTCGCATCTCAATTTTGTAACGCTTCACAGAAGGAATTTAAACAGAGATGGTTTCAGCTAGTCTTGGCTTTTTCATTGAGTGGAAACATAGTCCTTCAGTATTCCAGTTCAATTCAATACAGCTATTTGAGCAATCAAGTAATACCCAGCATGAGTCAATGTGAGAGGTTCTGGCTTAAGAAAAAACAAGCTATAAATCATGGCAAATGATCTCATTAGAAATCAAACTCTAGCTGCTGTTCAACAGAATGGTTGCAAAAGAGAAGTAGAAAAAAAAAAAAGAAAGGAGGCGGATTATTAAGGGTTCTGAAAAGGAATTTTTCAAAAAAAAGCAAGGAAAAATAAGTGACTCACAAATCATCATGCCACTGTTGCAGCAGATTCCTCTAAGAATTTGACTAGCAAGAATTTCGAAAGACAGCCTGTATTTTGGTTAGTATATGCTCCTAAGAACTTTGCCTTTAAGTTTCCATTTACTTGGAAAAAAAATATATATATACTGCCCTCAGCTGCTGAGGTTATTTCCATGTCCTCGTCACCAAGACAGGCATGGTCACTGAAGCCAGTTTTTTAGGTCAGAATTAGTCACCGGAAAATTATATATTTTCCCCAGAACATAGTTTACTTCATATCAGGACATATGCTACCAAAGCTAGGGTACTGTGACATAGAATCATCTAAAAGGAGAAAAACCATTATAAAAAATAGTAGTGCATAAAGGACAACAACTGTCAACAAAGGTGCATTTACTGATAAATCAGCCAGCTTATTTTCAGAGCTATACCGAAGCATTAAAAAGTAATTTAGGCAGTCAGTGAACTGCTTTAAGTGCTGGAACAAATTATTTAGTATTCCAAGCCTCCAGAAAAACTTTGGACTTGATTCTCTGTGAAAAAAATCCAAAACAAATAACAAACCTACCACCACCAAAATTCAATAGTGTGATCCAAACCCCACTAAATTAAATGGGAGGTTTTTCATTCATTTCAATTAATTCGATTTGAAAATAAACTTTCTGGTGAATTTTTTTTTTTATTTGTATTTTTTAACACCACTACTCCCCCAGTAACTGAAAATGCCCCTCTTAAGAAAAGCTTTCAGCATTAATGAGGAAAGTCTGGACTGCCTTAAAAATACAGCCTGGGACTCAGTTAATTCTGTCTTGTGAGATTACTGACTGCTTGTGAGTTAGACTTATTTTATGACCATCTCTGCCGGAAGGATCAGGCAGTAACAGAAACAGTAAACATGTTTTGTGGAGTTGTAGAATTGTTTGGGTTGAAAAGGACCTTAAAACTCACCCATTTCCACCCCATGTCATGGCCAGGGACACCTTCCACTTGACCAGGTTGCTCATCTACCTTGCAGTATTTTGTAAAACTATGGTAGTGTGATACCATCTCAAAACACTTTGGGAGAAAAACACTTCTTCTGGCATTATGGAGAATTTTCCCGTAGAAAAGAAGCACAATATTTCCAGATTAAGATAAGGAATTTGGTCTCATCTTTTCCAGTGTGTGTGGCAGGGACCACTTCATTTTAGTAACAGGAAACTTCACCTTTAAAATCCCACCTCTAAAACACCACTCTCTGTATGCAGCCAGCAGGATAGGTGAGTAAGCAAAAAAAAATTTGAATTATTTCTAAGATGCAAACTTTCTGTCATTGAAAAATGTACTTGCAATAATGCTGTTCCCAAGGAAGTCACCCTTGTGGGCTCATATGCAGAATTATTTAGCAGACACCCCACAGGTGTTTACCTGCACTGCGTGCCTGTGACAGTGACTTCAGCTGCACACATTTTTCCCAGAACCAAGGCTGTCACAGCTTTGGAGACACAGGTCCTGATCTTATCCAAAGTCTGCATAATAATGGAAGTCCAGGCTTATGCTACACATCACAGCCTGGCTTAACAAGGCCAAGGGCAATTCATCCTTGTTTTTCTACTTATTTTAGAACACCTTTCAGATAAGAAATATTTGATCTGTCTATTATGGGATCATTCCACTCCTGAATACTGTGCTGGTCTGTGGACTTTTGCTTCTGCTGTTTCCTTCCTTCCTTCCTTCCTTCCTTCCTTCCTTCCTTCCTTCCTTCCTTCCTTCCTTCCTTCCTTCCTTCCTTCCTTCCTTCCTTCCTTTTTCTTTTTTTTTTGTGGTAAAAGATCAAAATAATATTGAAATACAAGCAGGAGTTTCAGATCAAATGCACATTTTAACAGATAGCCTTGCAAAAGTGCACTAAGGATAACAGCTTTTGCTGTTTGCCTCAGTGCTGCTTAGAGGCACATCATAAATTCTTGACTTCTGCCAAGCACAGAGAATTTTCCAGCAGCAGCTCACAAGAAATATGCCAAGGCCAGGGGCATTGCAGTACAAGGAAAATGAACATTTTAATAAAGAATAGGTTAGCCAATACTTCCGCTGGTAACTATAGTAAAATATGAGGAGTCATTTTGCTGGTAGGAACGCTGAAAGAAATTTCAATTTACTTTGTCTACTGTGTAAAAGCACTAAGGCAATGACATAGAACTATAATTTTTTTAAATGGCTAGTTTCTCATCCCTCGTAAACTCTGAATGTGTCCTAAAAAGGACGTACACATTCCTGCTCTGATGGGCAGCCTGTTCAGTGTGTAGAATCAGAGAATGACAGAAAGAAAGCGAAAGGACCTTACAGACTATCCAGTTCCAAACACCTGCCATGGGCAAGCACACCTTCCACTATCTCAGGGTGCTCCAAGCCCCATCCAACCTGGCCTTGGACACTTCCAGGGATCCAGGGCAACCACAGCTTCGTTTGGCAACCTGTGCCAGAGCCTCTCCAGCCACATTGTATGAAATATTGTCCTTATATTGAGTCTAAATCTTTACTTTTAGTTTAAATTGTGTTCTCTATTGCTGGTATTCCACAACATTCGATGGTGATGACTATGACGGCAGCCTGAAAAAGAACAAGGTCTTTCCCAAATGCAGTCTATGCGGGATCTCCCAGTCTGGCAAACTGAAAAATCCAAACAGGAGATGATTTGATCATGGACTGTAGAAATTTCAATGCAAATACCATTCATTGTTTAGATGTACCTGTCTTAATCAACATCCTCCAAGCAGCCACTTCTCCCTGGATGACGGTAGGAGATGTAAAAAGTTTGATATTTGTAGTGATACTAGAAGAGGAGGATAAAAGACCACGAGGTTTTATCCACAATGAGATACAATTTATATTCAATGAACTTTAAAGACTTTATTCTAATTTCTGGAACAGGCTGCCCAGGGCAGTGGTGGTCTTGGATGGATTTAAAATCTGTGTAGATGTAGCATGCGGGGATGTGGTTTTGTGGGGTGTTGAGAAGTACTGGGGTAATTGTTGTTTCAATGATCTTAGAGGTCTTTTCCAACCTTAACCATTCAAGGACTGAATGAATCCCAGAATCCCAGAATCCCAGGATTGGAAGGGACCTCTGGAGCTCATCCAGTCCCACCCCCTGCCCAGGAAGGGTCCCCTGGAGCAGTGGCACAGGAACATGTCCAGCTGGGGCTGGGATGTCTCCAGAGAGGGACACTCCAGGCCCGCCCTGGGCAGCAGCTCCAGGGCTCTGCCCCTCCATGGACAGAAGTTCTTCCTCCTGCTGGGGTGGAACTTGTCGTGGTTTATTTTATGGCCACTGCTCCTCATCCTGTCACTGAACAGAGCCTGGCACCATCCTCTCGGTTTTATTTGTCTCCTTCCAGCCAGGGCCCCTCCAGCTGAGGAAGCACTGGGACGGTCTTCAGAATGTACCCTCACTTATCAAACCAGAGATGTTAATTACAAGGCTCCTCAAGCAGGTTGCCTGGAGAGGTCCATGCAGTCAGCGCCGGTTCCAGCACCAGCCAGGAGTTCCCAGCCCACAGTTTCACTGATTTTGGCCATCTTGGTCTTGATCTCAGCAGCACAGCACCTTGTGGGTCATCTCCTTGAGCAGGCTGGCCTCTGAGTTTGATACTGATAATACTGCAAAAAGTTGGAGGGTCGAGGGTTTCTGAGAATGGGTGAGCTTGGCTTCCACCTCTTTATCTCTAGGATTCCAGCAAGGGATTTCTCTATCAAATCTCTTCCTCTTTCTCTCCCTTCTCCTCCTACACGGATTCATTTGCCTGCCCTTAGCCCTGCTCCGACAGGCAGTCTGGCTTCAGGCAGGAGGCAGGAGGTTGGATTGGCTTCCTGCTGTCTTTGTCATTATGATTTCAGCAAGGCTTTTCTCCACTAATTCTCTTCCTTCTTCTCCTCTTCCTGACTCCTGGCTGCCAGCACCTGGCCCTGCTCCAATGCTTGGCTTTTGAGCACAGCTTTGCTCTTCTGTTGGTTACAGAGATCCTTTGGATGGAGGAACCATTCGGGATCTTCATCTGCTGCCTGAAAGGACACAATAGGAGAGGTCTGCCTGAGGACATAATGGGAGGTGGGACCTGCAGCAGACACCTGCAGTCCCTGTGTCCCCAGGCCATGCTGAGGCTTGCCTGAAGTACTTGAGAAGATCCAGCCGTGTGAAATAGGGGGACCCTGCCGGTCCCATCCCATCCCTCCATGCGCTGCCTTCACCACCATTGGTCAGCGATGAAGAAGAAGCAGCTGGGGCTGTGGAATGGGCTCCTGCTGGGTAGAAAATCACAGAATCCTGAAACGGTTTGTGTTGGAAGGGAGCCTTGAAGGTCATCCAGTTCTAATTTCTGCCATGGTCAGGGACAACTCCAACTAAAGCAGATTGCTCAAAGCTATTTCCAACTTGACCTTGAATATTTGCAGGGATGGGGCATCTCCAACCCGTCATAGAATCACGGAATGGTTTGGATTGGAAGGGACCTTTACTTGTCATCTAGACCAGCATCCCTACCACAGCTGGGCATCTTCAACTAGATGAGGCTTCTCCAACCTTCTTCCAATCAAGTGGCCTTAAACACTTCCAGTGATAGACTAATAGAGGGATTAGGGTTGGAACAGACCTTTCAAGGTCATCTAATCCAGCTCCTGGCAATGGTCAGGGACATTTCCAACTACACCATGTTGCTCTAAACCCCATCCAACCTGGCTAAATCTAGACATAATTCACATTTGCTGGATATTGAAATAACAAACCTGACTGAAGACAAACCACCTTTTCTTCTCCTTTTTTTTTTTTTTTTTTTACGGTTTTCTCATCTCTCCTTGGCTGTCACATGATAACAGTTGCCACTTTTAAACAGCCTTTAAAATGGGAAAAAAATTAGACCCTGGAGTTATGGAAAACAAGATGTGTCATGATTCCTGTTTCTGCAGGTCTTGTTTGCTCTGTGCACTGGTAATCAACACAGCATAAATCTGCAAAGTGGGCTGTAAATTAATTAGTCATCATAGCAAACCTGTAAGAGCCCTTTAGAGCAGTTTAACTGTATGCAATAAATACATCCACGTCCTTAGTTTATAGTAATCAGGTAACACGATAGACTTTGTCACTTATTTTTATGAGGTGTATCATGTTGAGGGTCATGGTGAGTTTTCATCATGCTGGATTTTACATTGGAGAGGGGTTTGCTCGTATATGTTGTACCTCACACTGAAAGGTGTAGATATGGGGTTTTTCCTCCCTTTGCTTGTGTCTCAGCTGGTCATCTAGACAGTGAGGCTCCTTGGTGGGGTAATAGTCATCATTCATAATGCAATCAGAAAAAAATTATGCCAGCAGCAGCCCTCTGTAGCTTTACATCTCATATGAGAGATATCTATTCAGGAAATTAAAGCTGGACCCACTGGGTGATGCATTAGGAACCTTATCTTCTCAGAGTCACTTTATCTCAGAGTCTCTGTGGAAATGCTTCGAGAATGTTTTCGCAGGAACAGGATCAGACTGTTGGAGAGAGATTGTTTACACCATCAATACCCACAGAGCTTTCTCAGAGCTGTTGTACAGGAAGCCGTATCAAACTCTGTGATGGAGAACAATGCCTTGTTTTAATCTTCATTTCACACAGCATAAATTCCTGAAGTAGAGCCTGGTTTCTTGAAATACAGGCCATGATAGACATTACCTCAATGACTAGGGTAGGAACTCCCCAGTGAATAAAATCTTAATTTCTCCAAATTGGACATTTCTTTTCGGATTGGTGTTGATTTAAACACATTTATCATTTTGTGGATTCAATCCATTTGGGTTTTAACGCACAATTAGAAATTAGTGATACTGCAAATGGGTTTTTTGGTCTCCAAGTGTGAGCTTTTGTCATGCCTGATTTAGGATGCTGTCGCTGCACCAAGAGGCATGCTATGCTAAAAGTCATGAACCAGATGTCTCCTTGCTGGTAACATGGGAATCAGATGCCTCTAACACACTATATCCTGCAATATGGTTTAGTGTTGATGCCAATGGAGCAACAGCTCCATACACTTCCTATCTATGCAGTAACGCAAAAAAAAATATGTTGTTTCTCTAAAAAATTATTGTTTCTCTGAAATAAGTAAATGCAATAACCTTCGGTTTACACAGCAATGTTCAAGACACAGAATTGTTACTGATTCAGCAGAAGACTGTAGGAAAATAACCTGCCTTAGACACAACTTTCTCTTCCTGTGCAAGTGAAAACATCCAGAAAGGACATCTTTTTTGACAATATTTTAACAGTGTTTTAAAGATTTTAACAAATGTCTTGTAGTGGTAAAGACGCAAGTGAAAATAGAGAGAGACAATTTTCAAGACTGTGTAGTGACAGGACAAGGGGGAATGGTTTCATACTGACATAGAGAAGGTTAACATCAGATATAAGAAAGAAATTGTTCCCCGTGTGGCTGAGGAGGCCCTGGCACGGGTTTCTCGGAGAAGCTGTGGCTGCCCCTGGACCCCTGGAAGTGTCGAAGGCCAGGTTGGACAGGGCTTGGAGCACCCTAGGATAGTGGCAAGGTGTCCCTGCCCATGGTGGGTGTTTGGAACAAAATGATTTTCTAACCCAGACCATTCCATGATTCTATGAAAAATAATTACACTTTAACCTGGAAGGAAGATATTTATTGTATTAAAGAAATAAAGAATGCCTTTCAACTTTTATTTCTTCTTTCCTACTTTATAACAGGGCCTGTACCTGGAAACTTCACCTTTTCTGTCTTCTGCACTTCACAGAATAGAAGTAAGAAATTATGAAAGTAAAGGACTTCATTTAAGAAACAAAATGAAAACAAATGATGAGAAAGTGATACTGGTATCTTTTAATAAAATGGTACCCAGAAAACCTCATCTCAGACAAAATGATGTGCATCTGGTTACGATGCAATATCAGAAGCATCTTTTTATCAATCTTTAGCCTCACCTTATGCTCTGTGCCCTTTTACAAGAGAATTTGTTGAATAAAACCCCAGATTAGGTGGTATTTGGGAGTAAATGCTGTACTTTCAAACTAAGTGTAAGGTCCCTCCTAGATGTCTTTGAACTGTTTTCTTTGTTTCCCAAACTCTTGAACAGAGATAATAAGCAACCAGACCTAAAAAAAATAATAAAAAAAAATAAAATAAAATAAAATAAAATACTTCCACCAACAAACAAACAAACAAACAAGAGAAAAAAGCCAACCAACAAAAACCTCCTTCGATTTACCATATTTCCTGCGCAGAATCAGACAGGATTAAAGGAAACTTATTTCAGCAAAGACCACACTTTTTCTATCAGTTCAACTGTCAAATGCTTAGTTTTATACTTAGGAGTATGGATCCACTAAAGTAATATAATTCAGTAACTCATGTTAATTATCCCTCACTTACTGCATCACTTTGCACCAAAAGATAATATTTATGTAGCTCAGATCAGCACGCTCACCCATGGCTTACAATGATTTTCCTATTTTAGATGTTAACTGTAGCAGACCCCTGATAAATTAAAGTGTATAGCACAATTACTTAGAATGTGGCACTAACCATAAGCAGTTTCCAAGATAATTTCAGGCATCCATAAATTCCACAGCTAGAGCAAAACTCAGCTTTATACTGCAAGAACACTTAGTCTGCTAAAGACAGAAATTAGACCAGATACTGCATAAATCAAGAGACTTCTCTGAGCTAAATGAAAATAGGACAGTTTACCCCAGCTGAGAATGTGGCTTGGCAACCTCAAGAATTTTTAACAGCAAAAACAAAACAAAACAAAGAAATTAAAAATAGGAACTAGAAATAAAAACAAACCAAACTACCCCAAATCCCAGGCAGCTGAAATAGAAAAATACTGCTGTATCTGAGACAGAGGATGGTTGTGTCCCTCAAACAGCTTTTATAAATCTTATATCTAAGAGGCAGTGGTTTCATTGACTAAGAGTATCAGTTCCGTATACTGAAAAAAGCATTTGCAATAACACGAGTGAAAGGAAGGGGGTACTTTTTTTTCCCTTAAGAATATAAACGGATTTTCATTAACAGGGAAACGTAATAAAAAAAGAGCAAATGTGTGGGGAAGGGTGGAATGATAGGGGTAAAATGAATTGGCACAAATTAATCAGAAATAAGAGAACTCCTTAGGAACTGCAACTGAAACATCAAAAAGCCATCAGATCAGGACATACCTAGGAATGAGCACAAGGAGTGATATACCAAGAATTGTGACTGAAGAAGATTTTAGCCTCTGTGGCTTACAGAGCCTAGAAAAACAAACAAACAAAACCAGGAGAAGCTGCGAATGTCTATGATATCCTTTCTGAATAAAGACTTCTGTGGTACCAGAAGTGAATATAGATCACTGTGCTTATGTCAGCATTATAGGGTTGAGGAGTTTGCAAGACGCAACGTGGAAATGCAGATTGAGATGCTGCTTGAGCTCTGGGTGGGAGCCTGAGAAAAGAGGCCATGGACTGCCAACCCTTGCACAAGAAAGGACTTCCTTAGCAGCGGGCAGAATTTCATTTAATCTGATAACCAACACTTGTAAGTAGTCAGAGAGCAATCTACTATCCTTCACGTTTACACAACAGGTGGGGAAATACAGAGCTCATGGAAACTCTGCCAGTGCACAGCTGTGGGATTTCACGCTCAAGGAATATAAGGGGAAAAAAAAAACGTAGCATGGATTGAAGCTGGGCACAGAGGAGAGGAGGCAGGAAGTGGAAGTATTCCAGGAAGTTCTGGAGTGGTTGTTTATAAGGATAGTATAAAAAGCTTTGTTTTTTAACTTTGCATTAAAGAACAGCAACTGCAAAGTCCTGGGGATCCTTGCAGTCACTTCGTTTATTTTCTATTAACAGAACATGAGGGGTTTTATAACCTCTTAAAGGGCAGCCCATATATATTGAGCAGAAGCATATCTCAGAGAGAAATACAATGTAAAATCTATTTGTGTATTTCTTTGCATTCATCTCCTTTCAGCAATAAACCCTGATGAAAAAGAAAAGGCAGTAATTCAGCCAAAATTAAACTCTTAGGAGGCCCCCACAAATGTTGAATTACACATAGGTGTTCTAAGCAGCACAATTATCTCACACTCTGCAACATCCTCATGATGCAGTGGTTTGCAGAATAAAAGATGGGTAGAAGTCTTGATCTCTTAAACTGTCCTCACTGCATGTCTGTGCCATTTATCTGTCCTTAACCCATGAGAGTCCTGCCCTGCAGACATGACTTTTCTGATCTGACATGCTAAACTACCCGGCATAAATAGACCTCCACTGCTTTAACATGTCACCTGCCTTAGAATTTTCCATATATCCTGACATTTACTGTTGGCTATAAGGGCAAGCTTTTCAGGCAGGTGAAAAATAGGTCCATAAATGTGCTTATAAATCTTTTATGCTAAAAAAAAATTAAAAATAAGCAAATAAGGAAAGCTAAGTGCATAACTATGGCAATAAACAGTCCTGAAGGATCACGAAAATAAAGGAAATGTAAGTAGGAAATTATTTCTTTGACCATGAGTGCACACTGCAACACATAATAAAAAAATAAAACAGAAACTTGTATTGAAGATGTATCTACTGAGTGACTGTGCAGAACAGTGTCAGGACCAACATCCTTGCTCATCTGAAAGAAAAAGCACATAGCTTTAAAAAAATATGCCAAAGAGTTTAAAATCAGAGATGCCTGAAAGATCAGCTGTGGTGGGTCTACTCATGCAATGGACTTACCAGAACAAGACATTGTGTAAGAGCATGAGATTGCCAAAGTTGTAGAAAATATCATGCAAGTCAACATATCACAGATTAAAGCAGATAATTGAGTAAGTAAGGAAAACAAGCAAACAAAGCCCAAACAACAGTCTGAAGCTTCTTTTTTCAGGTGGGAAAGGCTAAGTTAAGGATAAGCTGTAACATGCCTGGAAAAGACCCGGAGTCATTGGTTTTTGACATTTGTTTTTATCATGTTTTCTAAAAGGAAAGGTCTGTGGGTTTTTCTGTTGCCAAGAGTCTCACCTGGCCAGCTACATCAAACACTGAAGAAGGTTTGGATTTATTGCCCATCGTTTCTGTAGTGATTGCCATAGCCTTGGTAGAGGCAAATGCCTTCTCTCAGCAATCAGGCAAAGAAATGCTCTGAGGAAAAATTGTGTAGCTTGTAAAAGACATGCAAGGTCCTCAGTCATTAAGAAAAAGGAATTAATATGAGGAAAAAGTTCAACTCTTCACCAAAATGTAGGTTAATAATTGGATAGGAAAAAAAACCCCAACTTGTAAGTTTAATCAAGAACTTCAACCATGGTTGTCCACAATAAATATTAAATTTAATTATGTTATTTTCATTTCTCTTATTTGTTGCTTGAAAAACAAGGTTTAGGAGATATTTAAATGGTACTTCTCATGGCAGATTACAAAGATATTTTGCCACTTAGAGGGTACATTCACAGGTACAAAGGCCAAGGGTGATCTCTGCTCAGGACACAGTTTAAACTGTTGCATTTTATAGGAATTAGAATAGAATAAAATAATGTGTCAGTTTTCTGAATTTGTGTAGTCTTCTTGTTCATAAGGTGGTGTTGTGGTCTTATTAACAGTAGGCTAATTTTTTGTCACGATTCACTGGATTCTAAACCATCAATAAGTTGATGTTTTGAATTCTTGTGTCCACTTTTATTTCTTGCTGTTTTCCTGCAGAGAAGTTAACAAAACTGAAAGAAATATTGCCAAAGGCAACCCTCTCAAAGAGAGTGGAAGGATGCAGCACAGCTGCAACAACAGGGTGTAGAGAGAGAACACTAAATAACTTATCTGTTTTAGGGAACCTGAATGGCTCCACCAGGTACAAAAACCTGAGCCTGGAGAACAGAGTCACCACAGCGGCGCTCCCACAAGGCTGCCAGACATTTCCACGTGTTCTGCAGAGGATTTGTGAATAATTGAAGGTAGCAACTGCATGGTTCAGCTCTTAGCCTTCACGTTGCCTGGACTGACATAATGAAATATCCCTCTGGAGAGACTTGAGGGAGTTAGGAAAGCGCACTGCTCCCCATGCCTGCTTGCAATTTTTCTATCTCAAGGGCTCCGCACAGGTGATTTACGGTACATTATGCACACATTGTGTCAGGGCTGTGAGACTCCAAACGATATTATGCTTCATAAGCTGCATTGCAACAAGCAATCAAAGATGTTAAGTCATCCATTTTAGAGCAGATTTATAGAGAAAGAGTCAAGTCCCGGAATTAAGCTCCTTGCGCTACCGTTTGAGGATGAAACGAGCAAATGCTGAAAATGTGCATGAATAATGTAGAATAATGGGTCAAATGTAGTTATGGACATTTCAAAGACTGGCATGGGACTGTTTGCCAGTGATGTGGGGAATAAAGTCATATAGGGAGAGCTTTATTCCAACAGTGGTCCAGCGGAGCCAGGGAGGATTGCTCAAGAAGACCAGGGGAAGCATCTTGGGCTTTTCTATGCCCCTTGATAAAATTACATGGGCAGTTTTTCAGGTCTTGCTCACTTGGTCAGCAGAAGCGGAGGTTGGTTTTGCGGAAATCTTACCCATTTTATGTCAGGAACAGAAACTCTTTGTGTGTGCTACTTTGCAAACTGCACCCACAGTGTGTTTTGCCACACACACAGACCGTAGAGAGGACAATTCCAGCCTGACCATCTGGGCCAGCTCCAATGTAGCCCCAGAAACACTGAAAAAGAAAACAGATTCTGAGACCAAAAAAAAAAAAAAAAGTTAGTGCTACCAGTGATGACAATCAAATTTTAAAAGATTATACCCTTAGGCAGCTTCTGATGGGGAAAATGAAGGAATTGGTTCAGGAATCGGGGTTTACACAAAGAAACAATATAACTGGTCTGAGGCAACAGGCGCCGTTATAGCCCGCTGTTACTGGAGCTTAAAATTTAAACTCTAGACTTGTTTAGACAGGCTTTAATAAACAGACACCCTGGGAGAAATTCAGCTGCCCAGCATGGATGTTTGGTGCCATCGTAGATGTCCCAGATGCAAAACTCAAGTGCAGGGGTAGCAGATAATTCCTGCAACCTCGGGGTTGCACCACACTGCCTGAAATAGCTCTTCTTACCTGTGTTTAAACACCAAAAACCTGCTCACAACTATGCAAACAGGACTTGGGGAATAATCCCTACATAAAACCTTTCTCAACAAGTTATTTCAGTCTTTCTTTCTCCTTTTCTTTTTTTTAAGTTTTTTCCTTTGCAGTGAACTTAAATGGGAGAAGAGACCGAAATACAGGAGGAAGAATTATAATCAGATAACTTGGCACATTGTGTTTAAATAATAACTTATAAATTGGCATAACAAAAGAAAATACTTGGCGCATCTAACTTTATTCTTGAGGTAATTGAAGGCTGAAGAATAATGGGGTATTATAATGTAGGTTTGCAGCAATTATGAATCTCAATTCACATATGTTTTCAGTTGTCACATTTTTTTCCATAATTCAGCTGTTTCAGATTCTTGAAAATTAGATTCGTTTGAAATGGTTTTGTCCAAGAAACCCAGGTGTGTGATGACAACCTGTACATACTCATGTCGTGGAACCATAGAATTGTTTGGATCGGAAGGGATCTTAAAGCTCAACTTTTTCCACACCCTGCCATGATCAGGGACACCTTCCAGTAGACCAGGTTGCTTCAAGCCCTGCCCAAAATAATACATTTATCTGTGCATATGTATATGTGTACGCACATTTGTGTAATATACATATGACAATATGAACAGGTTTTCCCTCATTACATATTATTAATTATTCATATTTTATATATATGTATATATTTTTTTAAATATATATATAAATATATATATCCTTGCATGTATAGCAATGTGGGTTTGAGGTTGAAAAATGAACTCTATTTACAGATCTGACGGCATTTTATTCTCACAATAACTGGCTGAATGAACACTGCTGCCTGCTTTGGTGTCACCATCCAATTTCCTGTGCCACAAGCCGTGCTTCAGAGCTCACACCCTCACAGTCATCATGTTCACATTATCTTTAAGACCTCTGCCAGTGCCCTGAAATTGTATTTGCAAGGGTTGCATTATTCTTTGTATTGTAATAACATAAAGGCTAAATTCTGAATCCACAGTTATGAGAGGAAAACTGGAATTTGTTATCAGAGGGCAGGTCTATCTGGAGGTGTAGGATTTTGTAGGAATTATCCTGATCTTATCATCTCCCTTTTCAGCTGTAAAGGAACACAAAAACATGGAAAGCCACCTGAGCCGGTGAGTGGCTGGTTCTCAGGAGTAGAGTTTGTGTTGGCAGAGTGCTGCTGTGCTTCAGGTTCCAAGTTAAATTCATTGCTTCAGGCCACTTGTTAACGTGAACTCCTTGTTTCATAAAGCCAAATCTTGCTGTTGTAACAAGTGCCACTCTAATTTGCAGCATCATGGACCCCGAATCATGTTCTCTCAGAAGTCATGAGCACAAGACGCTTACATTGAGGCTTCTGTGGCGGTGTGAAAGGGCTTTAATATAAATGTAATTTTGGCAGAATAGTTTTAGAGATTCTCAGTGTGAATATCAGTCACATGTATAATATATATATTCATATTCATGATTTAGTTTTTCTTTCTTCCACTGCTTATATTTCCTGTTCGGACCATGAATTTTGTTTATTTTTTTCCCCACCGTGCAAATGAAATGCACTCAGAGAACCAGTGACATAGATTTTCTTAAAGGATTTTGGACTAAGGTCCAGTGGGACAAGACTGGAAAACAGGAACTCAGAAAAAGACTTCAGATTTACGTTTAGAGGTGCTTAGGGGAAAGTGCAAACTCTTTTAGTATTCATGGGTCTTGTTTTATTTTCTTCCTTTCCTCACTTTCCTTGATATTTTGTTCACAGGCTTTATTTTGACACCAATATATTCTGATAGGGTTTGGTTTTTTTTAAGTAATAAACATTGAAGGACTGTCAATCATTTCTTGCTCAGCAATATCTCAAGGAATTGCTGTGTGATAGGTAACAAATCACCTGAACACTGCTCATCTCTTCTCCCTTTAAACTGCGGAATCAAAAGAATGTGATGGATTTGATTTCGTTTCTTGGCTTTGCCAAAATATAAGAAAGCTACTCCACGACTGCTCCTCAAGGTTCATGTGGCAACATATTTCCTTTGTCCGAAGATCACACATTTAATTTATTCTTAGCTTTGTAAATTCTCATCACATTATCTCTGCACTGTTCTTTACAACATTCTGATCACATTACTCTTTCAACTTCCAGCACAGACACTGCTTTTATTTTTACCTCTTCATTGCCCATTCCTGCTTATTAACACCTGAATGTTGCTTCTCATTTACAATAAAAACTTTAATTTGCTTTCTTATTTCACCTCTGACATTCCCCGGGCCCATCTCTTTTTGGCATCACATGCTTTCTTGGAAATATTTCTTCAAGGTCTATTGTAGCAACTTATTTTACTTGCAGTTTTAACATCCGTAAAGCAACTTATGCAGCTGTTTTAATTTGCTGTCTTTTCAAAAAGACTTTCACTGATATTTAATTTCTCTTAATTTGATAAAGTAGTCTAATTTAATTAAATGCTTCATGGCATAGTTTGCCTCCTGTGCTCTGTTTTCTCCTCAGGATCACATCAAATGGAAATACACTGAGAAAACACAAAGAGTTAACTCAAAGATTAGAAACAAAACAAACAAAAAATTAAAAGTGTTTGTCATTGTCTTTTAGACCAATATTTTTTTAGGATGATTTGTTTTGCATTCAACAGCAGGACTTACCATCAGAGTTTCAGTCCTCTAAGATGTTCAATACCTTCCACTTCAGTTAATATCAATAAAAAAATTTGTGAACTTAATACCCCCAGTGGGGACATCTAGCATCACAGAGGTATAAACTAATTAGCAGTGAATCATGTGATAAAGAGCTAACTGACAAAAGTTTCCACAGAGCTGAAGGCAACAGCGAACATTCTTACGGTCTTTAAAATCTTTCGTTTTCCCAGTGTGGGCCTTCTGGATGTATTCAACTCTCTCTGCAAATACTCAAATCATAAAAATGCAAATGAAAATTGAAGCACATAACAAAAAAAAAAAAAATCAGGAGGAATACTGAATTCAGCAGAACATAACACGGCCTGAAGTTGAACCATCCAGCATCAGATAACAGGATAGTCTTAAAATAAATGTTTTCAATCCTCTTCTGGTTGGCTGCAGGAAACTGGGAAAATGCAATCACAAATACTTTGCAGCAATTATTGTTTAAAATTATAACAGTCACAATGCAATCTTTTGGATAAACTGCTAATTTTTTCCTTGAAAATCTGCAAGAAGTCACCATTTTTCCTGCCCCTGACACTTCCAAACCAGTCACTCTCAGAAGCTTCTCTAAGACCTCATCCTTACAGAAGTACCTCTAATTCCTGCACCAACAGTGCATTTAAAGACATTTCTTCTTGTTTTCGCTTAAAAAGATGTCTCCCATGTTTAATCATTCCAGATGCCATTTTCTACCACTATTTCCAAGAAATTCACACGATTTCACTACGGCTTTGCACAAATTGTTTATCTTTCTCAGTTGGAATCAGATGATTCATTTGCATTTTCAGAGTCATTTCATGTTATTGCATCTCTGTTGTCAGTTAAAATGTATGGATGTATTCCTTCGTCTCTTGTTTCCAGCTGATATATCTGTATTTTATAAAATAAATTATATATTTCCTCTGTTTTTCAGTCAAACCTGATTTGGGTGGACAAGAAATAAAAAAATTTACCCTTTTCAAGGATAAATTCTGAACATTTTGGGTAAAAGTAGGAGTGACTTACTCTTTCCACTGAGTTTAATCCTTTTTTTTTGTTTAGAACAGGTCTTTGAATAGGATTTTTGTGTATTTTAAGAAAATGCCCAGGGCACAGGTTGTTCTGCAATCTGCAGCAATCTTTCCTCTTTAAATGCCTCCCCTCTTTCACGGAATAAAGCTAAAATATTTGTTGAGCTGCAGCACAGTCCCTGTTATTCTCTCTTTCACCTTAAGAAAATCAAATTATTATCATGTGATAGAGCCTTGATATGAATTGAGAAAGATACACCTAAATCAAGATGATAACCTGAGACTAGAGCATATTCCTGAGATATGTGAGTTCTTTTGCCCAAAACAGTTTCCAAGAGTGATTGAATTCTTAAAACGATTTTCTTCTTTACATTTGATTTAAATTTCCATATAACTTGAGGTTAAATGAAACTTCTGGATGAAGCAGAGTGAACAACTTTCAAAAATGTGGAATCCCGGGATAATTCCTCTACAGATCACAGGAAGAGTACTCTGGAAAGGATAGTGCCTGTCATATGGGACATTTTCTCCTGTTGCCTAAAAACAAGGAGACACATCCAGGATTCACTGGCCAAATTGATTTCAGAGCTGGACAGGAAGAGGACCCAGGAATTTGTTGTGTCCTGAACTCTGTTCCTATCCATTTCCACGTACCCATGACCTGCCAGATGCAGTGCTCCAGTTGATTCCAATATAAACACTGTTAATGTACTGTGAAATGATTCTCCTGAAGCAGCATAAACATTTAGTCTTTTCATTAGATTAGCGAGTTTTAAATTGCCATGCCTAAAATGCAATATAAGACTGCATTAAAAAAATTAGGTGAACCTGATCCTCTAAAATTGATTAAAGGGTTGACCTTGAAAGTTCTTGACTTCATCAGGTAACTAACACATATTAGGCCAAGAAGATGTTTTAACTTACAAGCTCAGCTTCTAGTCTAGGAATATTATTTTTTATATATATTCATTTTAGTATAGATAATGCCATAAATCATTCTCTGTGCAATTGTCACATAAAGACACTTTTCTCCAAAGTGAAGAAAGGCACAAGACTGCAATTTCATTTGCATTCCTGACACTCAATCATCAATTTTGTCACATATCTTGTTGTCACAAACCCTATTTTATTTGAATTGATGGCAAGACATTCAACATTCCTGAAAAACTATGCTTTAATATACCTGATTTACAATATGTCATTTAGTTGAACCTTAAAAACATATAATTTTGGTGATCATTTGAAGTAATGGAAAAAAATAAAGGTGGAGAGGAAGTTCTTCCTGAACTTTCTGTCTGTTGCCAGGGCAACCACATACTCAACCTCTCTGTAGATTATGCACAGTGTAGTTTCTTCATTTAAGTATGATGGACCCACGTAATAACAGGTTCAAACACAGAAAGGAACGTAGAAGGTCTAAATCTAAATTGTCACTTAATTTATTTTTGAAAAGGAATAATCTTGTTTTTATGGGGGAGGGAGGTTGTTTGCATGTTTGTTTGGAGTTTTTTTTT
Source organism: Rhagologus leucostigma (assembly GCA_013397725.1). Taxonomy (NCBI): domain Eukaryota; kingdom Metazoa; phylum Chordata; class Aves; order Passeriformes; genus Rhagologus; species Rhagologus leucostigma. The sequence goes on along the minus strand of VZTD01005094.1, from coordinate 167,216 downwards.
CCTTTTTTCCTTTTTTTTTCTAAAATATGATGAAAAGAAATGAAAATAATTTGAAAATTTGACTGCAAGGCAGAGGAGATTTAAAGCTAAAGTCAAATAAAAATTGTGATCTGATGGGACATGGTTTGAGCCATGTGATCTCCATGGAATCTCCATGGAATCTCCATTTCTTGTAGTGAGAATGTCTTGGAAAACCAGACACAGGTCGTTGCTCCTCCTGAATGCATCACTTGTAACCCCATGGGGTAATGGGGCTGCTGGTCTTGGAGCACTGCTGTGGAATTAACGCTCTGTGAGGAATAGGATCACTTTAATTTAGTAGGATGTGTGCCTGCTTCTAGAAAAGGACAAATCTATTGTATTTTTATCACCCTTTTGCACTGTTCAACACCATCAAGGACAGAAAAGCTGCTATGCCTAAGCATTTTGGGGGTTGACAAAGAAGGAAGAACAAGTGCTTGGATGCAAATTTTCAAGCTGCAGAAGAGATGGATTTGGTACCTCTCTTTCCACAAGTACCAGAGAAAGAAACAAGTTAAATAACTCCATGGGAATAAACGTGCTTGCTTTATGAAAAAAAAAGAAAAAAAAGTCATAAAAGCCTCTGTCTTTTACTGACCACTTGGGTGGTGATATGAAATATAGCTGTGATATCTTGGGAGTACGGTACAGAGCAAAGAAGTTATTTGTGAAAATTAAGCTAATGTGTCACCTAGAAGAAAAAGCTGTTATTAACTACAATAGGGTGCTATCAATCACTCAGGATAACTTTCAAGTGCTCACACTGACTTGTCTCCTCTCACAGGACAGAACTTTCTGAGAGCCACGGTTCATTTCAGTGCCAATTAGACCCCTGCTGTCCCAAAAAACTGGAAAACCAAAAGTTGTCCCAAAAATTAAGAGTGATGAAGTGAGGGGTGATTTCGGATTGCTTCAAAATGTGATCTCTCTGATGTCAGGTAGCCTCATATAAATTATGGATTACAGTGAGGAACACAGATAAGGCAAATGATTGGATTGATGGTTATGTAAGACAAGCATAATTTATGTCTTTGCATCTTGCCAGAAAGGCACCACAGAAAAGAACCAGTATGAGAGGGGAAAAAAAGACATCATATTTTTCATCTAAATATGTAAAGAGGAATTTTTCATTAAGCTGTCACAAGCCCCCATTGGACAATGTCTATATTCAAGAGGAAAGAATTCTACGATTAATGAGGGAACTTTCTGGTAGCATTAACAGATAGAAGTAGAATAAAGTCCACATGGCAGGAAAACCTATTCACTACCTCCTTTTGTGCCATCTGTCTAGAAAATGAATATTTACTTTCCAAGTATTAATGCTGGTTGGGATTTAGAAACATGCATAGAAGCAAAAATTATATGTGAAATACTTTCCACTGTCACCGTCTTAGGTATTTTTAGAAGCAGATTGGGTGCATATTTAGAACACCTTTTATATTTTAGTGGTTCTAGTGATAGGAAGAGAAAGCTTTGTTTCAGTTTTGAAGTTTTTTATCTGTGATGTTTAGTTAAATTTTGCTGTTTTACCAAACATTAGCTTTGCAATATACTTATTTAAAAGTTATTCCGATATGTAAGATATGATCTATATTTACATTGCGCTGTAATTTTGTACACTCTGCATTCCTACATAAGGTTCTTAGAATGAAAAATTCCTATTTTCCTGCCTGTTTTTTTTTAATTTATATCATGGATTAGCTAGACAACTCTATTAAAGGCTTTTAGTGGTTTCATCTGAATAGATCTGAAATATAGAGAGACAATGCAGTATGAGAAAACATGTAATGGGGACAGCATCAATAGGAAGTGACAAGTTCCCTACCAAAAACAATGGAAAAGTTTCCACTTGGCCACCCGTTCTTATTCAAATGGAGTTTAATCTTTAACTCCCAATTCTTTGATTTTCAATTTTTTCCTTTGCACTCAGGTCGTGACTTTCTTTTACTGTCACATTGGCACATGGAAAAACTGGAAACTGCTGGTGAGGAGCGTGCTGATCCCTCTTGTTCTGCCAGGGAGTCTGTGATTAAGAAGCATGAGTGACACGCTCACCTTCCTTTAGGAATTTGACTTCATTTTTTATGATGGTGATAACAACAAAACTCCGAAGTCCCAGTTTAAAGCAGTGCATGCTGAAAATCCTCATTATTTTTCATGATTGTGATCTTGGTTCAGTTTGAGACAGAGAGACATTTCATCATTCCATCACACGGAGGAACTGCAGAGCAGAGCTGAGAGGGCTGGGGAAATGCTTCCCTCACACCCTGAGTAGCACCAGGAGACCTCTGAGTTTCAGCTCTGCTGAAAAAAATAGTAAATAATGCACTTAGATAAATGCCCTCCTACCCAGACTGACAGAATGTAATAAGTAACCACAGGATGAAAAAAGGGGAAGAAAATCACAAAGGCAATCAGCCACTAAAATATTCCTGCCTCTGAAAATTTGAACTTACAAGTCTCAGGTCCAGCAACATCACAGCACATTGAAACACAGATCATTTTTTTCCTGCGTGAAATTAATGAAATAAAATGACAAATGAAAACACTGGGCCTTCAAACCCTAAGCATGTGATAAGAGAATTTTAGGGGGCAATTGTTTTATAGCCAACGCATCCAGTTAGGAATTTTAATCAAGGAATCTTTTAAGATAAAATAAACTTTACTGAATTATTCATCCAGCACCTTAAGTCAGAATATTAAAAATCATATACAGCACACCAGACTAAGCTACACAGAAGCAAGCACTCAGCCCGGGCAGCAACGCTTGATTTTGTACACATTCATGATTCACTCAATGATTTATGTAACCAATCATTTCCAAAAATTTATTGCACATTCTAACTGATAAATTTCGACGCTTGACTGTTCTGTGTACAGCAAATGGTGCCTAAATTAATTCAGTTTTCTTTGAACACATACTGATTATTCTTCCCATTTATTGAGCTCTAATACTTGTAAGGCTGACAGAAAGTAAGCTATAAAATATTTGAGTAAAAATGGTCCTAGAAAAGCTGACAAATAAATGCAGAAATTGATTGAGTATGGAACTGAGTCAGAGGCAGCAGCTCACTTGCACCTGGCAATCAGTTACACCTACATGGAGGGAGCATATAATGCTGTCATCCACTTAGGATTTTGGATTCATTATGGATTTCCCTGAAGAAGTAAAGCAGTGACTCATCCTACATAGATGTGAATGCAAAAGAGGGAAAATTCATATGATTCAAAGACTTTAAATTTAGAAACTCACAAGAAAAAAAAGTTTGTAAAATTTATGGTAATTCTGGCTTCACAAAAGCCCGAATAAAAACTTTATAGGGCTCCAAAGTGTGATGCTTGCACGTAACACACGTCCCCACAGCAGCACAGGGGGACATCAAGTGATGCAGAACAAGGGGAATGGCTTCCCACTGCCAGAAGGCAGGGATAGATGGGATATTGGGAAGGCATTGATCCCTGGGAGGGTGGACAGGCCCTGGCACAGGGTGCCCGGAGAAAATGTGGCTGCCCCTAGATCCCTGGCAGTGTCCATGGCCAGGCTGGACGGGGCTTGGAGCAGCCTGGGACAGTGGAAAGTACTTTTAAGAATGGGTTTTCTCTGTGAATTGTCTTTCTAACAGAAACTCATTCTTCCCACTTTTATTAGAGGTTAATTTTACATTAGATCAATTGTGAGTAACACTACAGAGGAGAAAATGGTGTTTTTCTGCATTTAAGTCACATGCTTCTGAATATCACAAAAACCAGCAATTTACAAAAAGCTGTACTGCTATTAAGTAGAGAATATCTTCTCCTTTACACCCAAGCCTCTAAACTTGTCAAGTACATGAACTTATGAGAGACAAGGACAATTGGTTCTCCACCATCAGTACCCCATTATTTGTTTCTTTTTCTTCCCTTCTCATGCAATCATTATTCATCCATTCACTTACAGGTGAGCTTATTTGACTGTATTCAACTGTACATAAGACTTCAGACATCTTACCTATTTCAATTCCTTCTACATTGTAGCTGAAAGAAATTTTAGGGGCAGAGAGAGTCGTTCTATCTTGATAAATCTCAAGTGAAGTTGTAGAAGCTTTAATGAAATTGGACTGAATTAATGAGTTGCCCAGTTGAAGAAAAGCATTGCAGGGCTTTGCAAGCACTGTAACTGTGTCTGTAGTAAGCATTCAGCCATGCAATAGTTAGTGCAATTATTCATCTAGGCTTCAAACTTGTGTAGATGCACACCAGGACATTGAAAAATAGATCGAAAACAAGGCCAAAAACCAACAACAGAAAAGCCCAACTCTTAAATTTAGGGTTCAAACACACTGCTGTCAGTCTCAAAAGAAGTTAGTTTATGTTTATATGCAAAAACAATCCGTTGTTCATGAGGCAAAACAGATCTGTTACTCATCATTAGCAGGAGTTATCCCTGCTAATGGATTGTCCAATGTCACCTGACTGAACTGGTTGGTGTCGCCAAACCATAAACACCCATAAATGTCTGTGAATATGACTGGACCTAACAAATTAATCCACTCAGTTGCATGCCTTTAAAAATACAGGAAAAAAAATCTTCTGTGACTGGAGGAGGACTTCGAGTTTTTGCTGGTCAGAGAGTAATGAAGTTCTCTTCCAGGAAAGATATCCAGGCTTATAGAGCTAAAACCTTGGAGTCTGGCATCTGAAAGGACACAGAACACCAAAGAGACTTTGTCAAAGCTGAGTGGAATAGTTAGTTCACTAATCTTGTAGGCTACACCGTAGCCCACATGACAATTGCTTTTTTGCAACTTTATGCCTTTGCTAGTTCATACTCATTGACTAGTGGTCATTGACTATAATATCAGATTTTTTTTCAGTAGGATACCTATTGAATTTTGTCTATTTTTAATCTACTTTGAGCTAAAATCCATTCTCCAGGGACATTTTAATCTATCTCAGATTGATCCAAATATTAATTTAAAAGTGAACATTGTTCCTTCTAATTAATGAAATATTGCTGATTTTTACAGTCACACGATGTATATTTTCCTGTGGAACAAAAAGCATTTATGGTTATTTTAATTATGGTTTTCTAATCACTTTTACATCATTTCTATGACTGTATATTTCTACGACTGTATATTTCTACAGCCATAGAAATATAAATTCATATAATTGTATGACTATTTTTTCAAACATGAACATGTGTTTACAACTGAGTCAAAAGCCTTGTTATCATCAAAACATATATTGCCTATTTCTTCTCTTGCTGCATGTGTCTTAAACGGTCTGACACGAGTCAGCATTTCTAATATCTTGTCACCACACCCTTCCATAAAAAAAAAGAAGTGCTTTTCTAAGCAGCATCTTGTCAGGCTTTTTGCCCCGAAGACTGATCAGCTATTACCTTGTTACTTGTGCTAATTGTATGAGCCCCATTATTATTAGCTGGTCTCGTTAGAAAAAACTGTATCCACATCAGAGGATTGCTGTATTCATGGATTAATTTTAGACTAAAAATGACACAATTCATACATTCTTGGCTCGAAACCAGACATAAATTGCATAATTATGTCAGGATAGATGTATCATATAATCATCGTGGAATGGTTTGGAAGGGACCTTAAAGCCCATCCGGTGCCACCCCTGCCATGGGCAGGGACACTTTCCACTGTCCCAGGCTGTTCCAAGCCCCGTCCAGCCTGGCCTTGGACACTGCCAGGGATCCAGGGACAGCCACAGCTGCTCTGGGCACCCTGTGCCAGGGCCTCCCCACCCTCCCAGGGAACAATTCCTTCCCTACATCCCATCTATCCCTGTCCTCTGGCAGTGGAAAGCCATTCCCTGTGTCCTGTCCCTTCATCTCTTGTAAAGAGTCTCTGTCTATCTTCCCTGCATAAATGCATAATTAATACTTAAGGGTGAATGGGCAAAGGGAGAGGTGGTGGAGTTGTTCAAAGGAAGTGCTAAATTCTTCAACAATAGAGTAAACGTGGGGGAGTTGAGTGTTGAAACCAGAAAAGATCCTGGTCTTCAATTTAAGATTAACTGTTCTGAGAGCAGATGTGATTGTCCGCTTTTATTCTGGGATGGAGGCTGAGAGGGAAGAGGAGAGAAGGGCAGAAGGTCACCCCCTCTACTCCAGGCTGCATCATCCAGAGCTTGGCCACTAAAACCATAATGGACTTTCACCACCTGCACTCACTATATTCATCAACTCCATGCCATTGTATACATTAAAAAAAAGTTTATTTAAGCTTCTTAAAGGTTATTTCTTTGCATAAGCAATGAGAATGCCTGGCAATGATTTAGAGCCAACCATCGCACATCATTAATGGGTGTTGACCCTGCAGATTGCTGCTTTGAGGTTTGAAAGAGAGCTGATTTGTCAATCTTCTCAATGTTTCCATCACTGTGATAATTTCCCAGGTCTATACATGCGTCTATATTAATTGTACACCTATTTTATATTTTTTTGTGTATGTAGCATATATGTGTAAGTAAATATATATGGAAATAAAGCATACATATATTTACAGTTACATCAGTTAAAAACCAGTGGTGAAAGGATGTCAAAGCTTTAGCCTTTTTATTTATTGACTATCAGACCTCATCTTCCTCATGCTACTCAAGTACTCTGAGAATGAGGTCTCATCACTTCTTATGTCCTCTTCTGGTTGTATCCGATCCTCTGATGAGGCTTTCCTGATTTTACCCTTTCAATTTGTAGTTGGCACATCTACTGAATCTTCACTTAATGTCAGATTAACTAGGCATAAAGTCAGCCCATGCTGTGTGATGGGCATATCTGGACATATCCAGACCTTCAGCAAAACATGAATTCCAATAATTAAAAACATTAATACTAAAAAAAAAAATTAAAAAAAAAAATCTATGTTTACACTGTTAATCTAAGTAGTATGATAGATTTCATTATCACCAGTCAACTCAAATATTGTTATAAACTTTTTAAATTATATGTGAAGTTAGGTGTGGTGTTTTGGTTTGGTTTGGTTTTTTTTACCTGGCTTATATCTACATTAGTTTTACTGTTTCTTCTTAGTTTAGGGATGTGATCCGTCCATTTTTTTTTCCTTTGTAGTGGGTTTGTTCGTATTTTTAACTTTCTGTGAGATAAGAATTAGGAGGAATATAAAGTAGGTTCTAAATTTAAAGAATATAAAGATGTTTATTAATAGAACTAAGAGAAAAAAGAATATTAAGGGTCAGAATAAATCTTCAGAATACTTCTCCTCATCCTCTCCCTTCTTCCTACATACAAAATAAAAACAGAAATTTAGGATTATTTCAGTTAGTTTACTACTTCTGTAATAGTTTTTTATTAGTTCATTTAGGGAGAGGAGTTTCTTTTGCTGGTGTTATAAGGTTTTTTTAAAGTTACAGTAGAATAGTTGCCCGGGGTGGTTTTCTGTTGGTATGTGTGAGTTCCTTCTCTCAATTTACAGTTTTTCCCACAATTGTTTTTGAGGGTTCAACTTCAGTTAATGGTATATAATTTTAAGGATGAGTTATTTAAGAGTAAAGGAAGAGTAAAGGTTCTTTTCATTTATTTCTGGGATTATCTTCATCTCTAGGAACAGAAGTTTTCTTCTTCTCTGGGAGTAAGGGTTTTCACTTCATCACTATCTCTCTCTGTTCAGGTTTTTTACTGGATCACAGTTATTTCAACATTTGTTTATTTCAGTACAGGTATCTTTGTTCATGGTAGTTTGAACTCTCCACCTCTTATGTTTTCATGAAATTACAAAAGGGTTCTTTGATGTATTATAGTTCATCAATATAGTTTTATAAAAGATTTTTAGTTTTCAGGTTTTTAAAGTATCTCTTCTATCTCTTTTCTCTCCCTAGGTTTCAGTTCTCTCTTCTTCATTGATTTTGGTGTTACTATCATGGTGTTTATTCACGTGTCTTGGTTTTTCCTCTGATCTGGGAGAGGATTGATGTTTGCAGGATTCATTTTTTCTGAGGAATTTACAGTACTGAAGGAGTTGTTCTTACCCGGATTTGGGTATTGCAGTTGGTTGGTTACATGATCTCTGTTGGGTAGCGGTTGGAGTTGGTTTCTGGTGTAGAGTTTCAGTTTGTTTTGCTGTACTGGGGAAAAGGGGGGACCATGCCACCCCACATGGAGTTGAGGGTCGCGGTCCGGCCCCCGCTGAGCCGCGACGGAGTAGGGTCGTGGTCCCTGCCTCGCCAGGTCTCTGCAGTTAGGTTCAGTTAAATCTGGTTAGGTCTAGCTTGGCCCCCGCCAGGTTGAGTGGGTAGTTCTGTTATTTGTTCAAAGGGTCAGAAGTAAGAAAGAGTTCCCGCGTCTCCACGGGATTTAAATATGTAAATTTTGAGAAGCGCTATTGGTGTAAATGACTGTCCATCGAGTTCAGGTTCAAACCACCACATCCCTTTAATTCAGTAAGCTGGTATGTATGTGGCCAAGCCACATACAAGTGAGAGAACAAAAGTAATAAATAAATTACATCCTCATTTCTTTACAGAATCTTTTTTACAAGTTTCTCTCGTAGAAGGTTAAGTATAATTAGATATTCACTGTCTTGAATGATATGCAGAATGCTTGAATAATGTGTCATTTATTCTGTAGCCAAAAGACATGATCCCAATATTCAGTAGGTATTTTTTCCCCCTTTTTCAGATCTGTGTGGTTTTTTGGTTTCTTAAAGTTAGCATGGAGTGAAATAAGTTTATCTAGAAAAAATGGTTATTTATATAGAGGAGGAATATTCCTGTCTGATGTAAATTGAAGAAACTACAATGACATGGCAGACCAATATCTCAAAGCAGATATGCCATTTGACGACTTGCTGCATAATTTTCTTATACTCATCCTTGTGTCTTGATCAATAGTAATATCTAGTTTACCCAGGTTATAAATGTATATTCTGATTTATTTTCCAAATTTTCCCACTTTAATGGAGCCTCAAGCTGCCAAAAAAAGAAGTAAGGAAAGGAAACCCCATTTTTCAGACTTTTCAATCAGAGAAAAAAGAGGCAGTAAGATGGTTATAAATATTCTTCTGGTTTTCTGCCACACTATGACCATAGCTTTGGAGCTGAGGTGTTTCCCCAGCAAACAAGTCTCGCATTTTCTTGCTGTCTGTAGTATTTCCCTAATGTTTATGGGTCACCCCTTATGTCCACAGCAAAATTTAACATCACTGTGACTCAGCTCTGAGGACAGACCCAAACATTTGTGAGAAGTCAAGAACAGAAAGGGTCTCCTTCTATAGCCTTCCAAAAGAAACCCTGCAGTGTGCTGAGACTAGAGTTGATTTGGTCTGCAATAAAACCACCTCTAATTTTCAGATTCTAGCCCCACATTAAAAATTTGTCCTAAAAAGTTCATTTCACCTCTACACGGATGAAGTTGGAGATTTACCTAATTTTACTCCAAAGGGACAGATATGATGGGTTCTCAAAAGATTCAGAGATCTAGATCAGGTACACCTAACTCAAAATGTCTATTTTTTTTCGCACGAGTCTTTAAGAACAGCGGATTATAGTGTCCTCTCCCAAAGATCTAGTCTTCTTTGAATTAAACAGTTTATGAAGAAACAAAAGCTGTCTGCCAAAACTATAGCTCTGTGTTTCTAGTTTTGATCAGATTAGACAATGAAATTATGTTTAAAATATTTAAACGTTTTTAAGAGACTTTATCCAGCCTTTCAAAATACTTGTCTTCTTCAAAGAATTTTGTAAGAAGGTAATGTCTTGATTTGATTTGAAATTTTTCGTATTTGAAAGCATAAAAATGATTGCATTGATCAAGAGGGACAGTAAGCGCACAGTGATAAGTAAATCACATTCATTCTGAACCCAGACTTAATTTTATCAAACAAATCTTGAAGGAGAAGATATTCCACAAAGATATCTGTTACAGCCAGGCTTTGAAAAACACGCTTGGTAAAACCATCTATATTCTCAGTAATGTCAAGCTGTGTACGAGAATTCATTAACAAAAGGCAAAGTGACAGACTCTAATTAGTCTGCTTTTAAAAAGTGGATATAAATATTACATAGAAGGTTTTTATGAACACATAGGGGAAATTAGAGTGATAAGCCAGCAGCGGTTTTCCAGTACACTGGGGCAGCCTGTCCTGCAGAACCAGCAAGCTTCTGCTCACCGATAAGGACAGCTACACAGCAATTTCATTACCTACTCATTGAACCACAGTGCCCTGTCTGTCCTTGGAGGATCATTACAGATGTTTGTAATTTAGCAGGACATTCCTAAACCCATTAATCCGGGGTCCACTTCCAAAGCATGATTTCATCAAAGGCATTAAGTGGTTGTTTTCCTTGTTTCAATCTCCAATTTGAAATAAAATAAAAATTACAAAAAGAACAAAACAAGCAAATAAAAAATGCTCAGCACATTTTAAAGGCAGCTTATTTTTCATGTCTTGAACAAGGAAATGTTATGCCCCTCTCCATTTTGGCATATTCAGGGTTTTTTCATTTTCTTTTTTTCCTTCATAAAGCATGCATTAGATATAACCAGCTTTATCTTAAAGCATGGTGTAGCAGTCTCACATAAGAAACCTTGGTCAGCATTTTAAAGCCTGAAAAGAACAATTTCTAGAGAGTAACTGTAAATAAGATAGGTAACTTTTATGCTGTTTTGGTGTGTTAGCTGAACTCACTCTTCCACACCGCAGACTGGTCCCTTACAGTTGGGCAGACACTTCTGCTGAAGTAGGGACTACACCTCACAGCAGAATGCATACATAGCAGCTAGCATAATTATTGTCAGAATCCTCCTAAAGAATGTAATTTCAGCTCCTGAGACATCGTAAAAATAGAATGGGTATTGATATAAACATGGATTTTAAAGCTCAGCATCTCACAAGCATTAATATGATAATATAGGTGATAGCTTAAGTCACACTACAATATTTCATGCAGCACATTTTTTTTTCTCACCTAAACACAAAACCACATGATGGAGAGCTGAAGTTGTGACATATCATTATTTAGTTTATTTTGTTCAGGTTTATTTTCATTTACCTTGCAAAAAATAAAGCATGAAGAAGAATTAAAGTAGCCATTAGGTTATTCTGCATGCTCTTATATGGCTGCCTTTTTCATCAAGGAAATTTGTAAGCAGGAACAAAGAGTGTTTGTTATTCAGAGAAGAATATTTGTATGGAACTGTTAGATTTTTTAATAACAATTTTAAAGCCTTTTTTCACTACATTATGAGATTTAGAGTTCAAGGTTAAAACTCCCACTCCCATTAAACTAAGCATATTATCTCCTTGTTTCATAAATGTAGTATTACAATATAAAACAGAGCATACAGAAGAACATGATCTAGCAAAAAAGGATCTACACTAGTCCAAGATGGGGGTTTTATACAGAGAGGGAAGAATTTTTTTAAAAAATATATTCTTCCTCTGGAAAATCTGCAGGATACTTTCACATAACATTTCTGACCCTCTCTCTGGCCACTGAAGAAGTCCCCAACACAGCAGAGGGGTCACTTCTTGGAGCAAGATCTCTCTCTGTGCTGTACCTGCAAGACTGAAGCCTCTCATTGCAAATTTAAACCTTCAATTGCATTTTGGTACCAGCCTGTCTCTTAATGGTTATAAATTTATGAGCTGCTGTTAATTTTTAAACAGGGAACCAGCAAGAGTAGCAGCACATATTGCTTCAAATTCATGTTTTAACATCAGTTGCTTCATAAAAGTAGATCAGAAAGGTTATGGAGCCAATACTTGCATAGTCAGCATTCATTAAACAAGTGGCCTTGGCTTCTCTGAGGCTTGTACAGCTTGGCATGAATATGTCACAAGGCTTTGCTGAACTCTGGAGAGAAAGAAAAAGAAATCAGGAGCTTTCTGTCCAGCTTGCTCTGAAATAAAAATTGCCTCCTCAGCACTCCGAGAGTGAGTGGCTTTCCCTGAAGCTTCTCAGTTTGACACGGGTACTAGACCATGCAGCTGAATTGAACCCAGGTGAAGAAAGTAAATAAAAAGAAGTTTAGCAATGCTGAAGAGCAAACTTGCTGTATTGTTGCTCCAGGAATATTAGTAAGTGGAAACATACCACCAAGAATTGATAGCATTTCTTATTTCCCTGTATATTTGAGAGAGGAGGGGATACGTCATTGTCTTGCAGTGGGGTCAATTTCTGTGTTTGCTGGAACATTCCTGTCTAGACTCCAGGGGAATTTCATCCTGCCAAACTTGTCTTGACAACTGCATGTCCTTGTTAACAGCCTCACAGGAGTGTGATCCACGTTGAGGTACCTACAGATTTCTGAATGCTCAATTCTGAACCCAGATCTGATGTTATTTTCCTACAGGAACAAGAGCTCCTGTAATTAATTTCTGTAACTTGATGCAAATAACACCTATCCAAGCAATGAAAAACATAAATAAATTTGTTGGTACTTGCACAGTTGTATTAAATTTCAACTGGGCCGAGATTTTTTTTATTCTATATCATTTTCTTATTGACATTATTTAGTTAGAATTCACTTCTTTGTAGGTACCTATGTCTGTGGAGCCTCAATGCTTATCAAAACTGGTGGTCTGCTGGGTTCCTTACAAGCAGACAAAATGTAATCTTCAGTTTCAAAATTGTCTTGTTTGTTTGTTCACTAACTTTTTTAATATTCTTATCAGGCTATTTGAAGTACTTTTCTTTCCCACTGAATAAAGCTCTAAAGGTTCATTTGCCTGAACTGCAGATACTCGGTAACAGTGGCCAATTTTGACATGCCTGTAAATTCTGACTTAGAGCAATATGCTTAAAGCTTTTATTAACAATTCTGCAGTACATTCTGGAGCAGATTGAAACTAAAATATATATTGATATCTTATGAACTCATGAGCACCTCAGCTACATAGAGACAGACAGTCCACGAATGACTGACACAAAGAATCCTGAAAAGAATACATGGGTCAGACAGTATATTCCATCAGAAAACTACTTTTTACAGCTGAATTATCGTGATGCAAATATTTGGCTGTAAATTAAAACTTCAGTGTAAAAGTTTTCAATGTGGGCCACTCAGTTTCAGCATCTAAAACTTGACTTAATTTTATAGAGTGGAATGATACATAGATAAGGTATCTAAGTCTGGTGGCAATTTTTGAATGTAGATGTATATGAAAGATATACATGAGCACAAAAATACAAGCCTAAATGCTCAGCTTCTGGTACGTATGCTTAAAAGTTTGGCCAAAGATTTCTTCAGCAAGAGGGTAATTGAAGTCTTGTATTAAGTGGTTTAACCTTGCACAGCTTTACAGCATGTCCTTCATAACATTTCCACTGAGTTTATGATTAATTGACCTCTCAAGCCATTAAACTATTCTGCCTTGTATTGTTAGCCTGATTGTAAATCAGCTCACTATTTTTCCTAATATTTTCCAGTGGTTTTAAAGTTAATGTGGTTGGAAGGACATTACTCTTCTTTTCAGGATCAAAATGTGCTTCTTAAAGAACATTTGCAGCAGTTTTGTTTTTGAAACACACATAGGCTGAGTGTTGTAAGATCATTTCTCTTAGCAGCCTGGTAGATAAATCTTCATAAACTAACCCTTTGGCTAGGCTGGAGATTGCCCCAAGTTCATCTGCATGACTCGCTCTGAGTGAACTCACCTCGCTTTCCTCAGAAGCACTGGAAGGTGTGACTGCCCAACTGGAGCGTGAGCAGGCATGGAAAACAGAAGCCTGAAGTCTACAGCTCAGTTTCTTAAGGGAAAGACTCTTATGAGCGTCTATCATTTACACGCTTTCTTTTTCCTTTTCCCTTTTTCTTTTTCTTTTTTTTTTTTTTATATTGTGGTGTTTGCCCATTTAATAGATGTTCAGATGTTTTGCAGGCAAATTACCAGGAGCTTGTGGGCACTTGAGACACGCACAAAAACCCCTGTTTAGATTCAGGATGAAACAAGTTGACAGAAAGGCTGCAGCTGTGCAGTGTGCATGCCTTCTTGCTGGATGTTAACTTGATTTTTCACATTGTCAGTGCTTCTGGACCTCACCATGTGCATTTCCCTGATAAGGTTGTTCCCTCCTTTCGGAAGTCCATGCTGCTGACCTTGCGTTCATTTGGAATGGAAAGACGGGTGCTGGCTGCAGCAGATTAATATGAGCTCTGATCATGTTGGTTTTGATTAAGGTGCTGAGGTTACAGAAATGTAATTTGTACCCCACAAGGTACCACAGTATGAATAGTGACAGTAATTAATCTTTTGCCTTCTGATGGCAGTGATAAAATAACTGTTCCTGCCTCTAATAACTTCATTCATGTTTCAGACAGGAAAATTTACCTGTCCCGTAAAGAGAGAAAGTTACACTTTCCATCTGTCTAAAAGTTTTTAATCTTTGAAGTCAATGGTTGTTCTTAGAAAGACAATTTGTTGTTTTAAATAGTACTTCTGAGACCCTTATTTGCTGTAACAAGGATTTTGGTTTCTCAAGAATACTATCAAACTGTTGGATATAAAATGTTTTTAAAACTTAATTAAAAAAAAGAAGAAAATACAGAGTTGCTCCAGGGGACAAAAAGGTTAACTTTGCAACAATTTCTCATGTAATTAAACAAAATCTTTAAAAATCTATTGATTAATACTGAAAACATAATTGAACCTAAACGTGGTTTCTCTCACAAGAGAGAGAAAGGCCAATCATCTTTTCCGATGAGATACTTTTTGTGGTAATATTTACATTTGTTATTTATAAATAATATTGTGCATATATTAATCTATATCTTTAAAGCATCATAGCGATATTGGGAAAAAACATACAATTATTGCATTTTTTTATGATGTCTCAAGAGAAACAATATATTAGGCTGTTCTCAGTATGAACTTACATATAAAATTTTCTCTTTCCTTCTTTCTTCTTTTTGTAAATAAAAATTACTACCAAAACCTTGTGCTTCTTTACTAAAGCACATCACCTCTGAATGTGTCTCTACTACATCTCCACTTTCCAAGGTTGATTGGTGGCAACTGATCAAGAGCCACAACAAAGCCACATCTTCAAAACTTGGGTGTGCGAACACACAAAACCCTGTGCAGCCTCCAGCTACTCCAGTCTCCCTTCTTGTGGAAGTGAATAATGCAGGGGTTTGGATCTCCTGGAAGAACGATGACAAGGCCTCTCACAAACCTTCTCAGATCTCTATCAGCCTGGATCCAGACAGAGTTTAAGTTGCCAACAAAGTTAATACGGATAAGCACAAAAAGGCTGTGGAAAGAGTCAGGAATTTAGGGAGCTTTAAGTGCACTTTGACGTTATAATATAGATGAGACATTGAAAACACTTCTCATGCAATTATGAATGTTTGTGGAAGGGATTTAGTCAATTAGTTTTACAGCAGTGGCTTCTAAAACAATAGCAACATCTGGCAGTGAATCAAGGGAAATAATGGAAAGTGAGTGAATAATGCACAGAATTTAAAGCAACATTTTATGTGCCATAGACTACCATTTTTGTTTCATCCAAGTGTAATTGAGTGCAGCACAGAGAAATAAGACAACAGTCTGAAGAGGGCATGCTGACATTTTGAACTATGAGCTAGACCAACAGCTTTAAATTTACCTTGATTTTATGTTGTATTTTTATATGTGTTGTGGTATAAAGGATTTTAAAGGCTGCTTCAGTGATCAGATTCTGAGGGTGCTGGTTAAAGTGTTGCACTCTGCCTGGATATTTATAAGTGGAATACCCAAGCAACAGCATCAATGACCTTGGAAAGGTGATGGAACCTTCTGTTCCATTATGGATGCCAGAAATTGGGATAGGAATCTTCCTCCAGTCATGGAGTTTTTCAAGGTGGGAATGGAGAAAGACTTGATCTCCAAGCTGGCCCTGCTTTGGGGAAGAGGCCAAACAGAACTCCTGAGGTCCCTTCTAGCATGAATTCTGTAATTCTCTAATCCTGTTCTGTGGTTCCATAGCAAAGAACTTTCTTCAAAGTATCGTGTGCCCTTTGTCAAGGTTTCTCTGCTCATAAGGAGGTGTGATAGGAAGATACATTATGTGGAGGATCATTAAAAGCTTGGACAGTCTTTGCTTCATTTAGGAAGAGAGGGTGGTATATTCTTGTACAGGTGACCTTTATTATTTCCTGACTGGCCTCTTTTTGCCCAACACACATTTGCAATGAGAAAAAATGATGTCTTTACCTCCTGTAGGTTACAAAGTCATCAGCAACCCTTGTAAATAGATAATACATCTCCAGCTAAACAACCTTGTTATCCATCTACAACACTGCCTATAACTTTAAATAACTTTGGATTAGAGCTAAATATACCTTCTTTATGGCCTTGAATTAATAGCTTAGATTCAGATAGTCCCCATCGCATGAGCAGGCATTGACGTATGGTTGACATCAGTGCCAAAAGTGATAAATTCAGCATTGAAATTGCAGAGTTAGGACCTTTGACTGGCTGATGCTGCAAATTCTTCTGTCCCAAAAGCATCATAGCCCAGTTTAGTATTACAAAGTCATTACACAGACTGATGAATTAAAACCATTTTGAAGCCCTTCCTTGATGTTTTATAATTAAGTTGAGCTAAGACATATTTCTATCAGAAATTCAAGCAAAGATTACACCTTAGTAACTCAAATATGAAGGTATACAAGGATTTGATTATCGTCCTTAACTGAAAGAAAAATATGTTCTATTAAGCCTATGCCTTGTGCGTTTTCAATTTTTTCCCCTTTTCATTAACTCTTTTAAGTTTTTATGAAAGGCTTGATTAACAGTAGGTATATTTTTGCCTTAACCCTCTGCTACCACTTTTTTTCTTCAGTAATAGATTGACTCGTCATTAATTATAATATAAATTTATTATGGTAATTTAAGTTATTCAGTTTTAATTTTCCTCTGTATCTTATGCAGGGTACACACAAAATAGGATTCCATGCTGGAAAATGTTATACAAAAAAATAAAAAAATCTGGATTAGACCTCCTTCAACAGACGATTTATAGTATTAGATTTTTTCTGGTTAGATCAGCTTCTAAGAAATATCATCCAGAATGAGTATAGGTAAGCAGAAGGGAAATACTAAAGTACAGATGGAACTGTTTTTTTAGTGAGAGAACACTTGGCATAAACTAAAAGAGTCTTCAGAAGTTAAGAAAGTGGTAGCCCATTTGCAGTTTGACAGAGCTCAAACTCAGCGAATGCACACCACTGCAATGATTAAACAGAGTCCAGCAGGAACACTCTCTGTCCAATTGCAAATTTTGTCAGGAACCCAATAAACTCACTTCGACTGATTAACCTAGAAACAAGCAATATAAATCCAAACATCATTCTTCTTATCTCCTTGAGGGAAAGGGCATGCACAGCTGAGCATGGCAGGTTGTGCAACAGTACCTGGAGTGGACCAAGCTATTTCAGAGATTACCATCTGAAAATCATCCATTCCAGAGTTCACTTCTCAAAAAATCACGCACTGGATTTTGTGAAGGACTTTTAGAGACAGTCAGCTACCCACTCTATTGCTCATTCCATTGTCACAAAAGCCTTGATAACATTTTATCATTTACAGTGCCCCGTTTTTTATTATCTTCTCTGAGTGCTCCTGTTGAAAATGTTTGCAAAGGCAGCTTTGTTCAACACAAAAGTTTATGTGCTGGCAAAGTGAAAAATCCTTGAAAATGTTTCAGAAAACTGAATGCGGATTTCTAGATAGAAGTCTGTGCTCATATTTCAGAGCAAGTAAAATAAGCTGAAGAACAACTGAATTAAATAAAACCCCAGAATAATCTAAATAAATATTTACTCTGCACTGTGGTTGACAGGACAATACAGATAGCTGTCACACAAGTGTTTTGTATACTTGGAGAGCAATAATTTGAATCCAAGTACTTAATCTTTATGGAAATTTCCTGCAGATATCGTCATTTTCATTGTCTTTCACTTGATGGTTTATTAAGAAAGAATACATCCCACATGGAGCAAGTAATAATTCAAATATCTAAAAATGTCTTGAAAGCACATAGCTACATTTCCAGATCCAGATTCTAGCAATGGTTACTCTTTCTAAAGTTATTACCAGAAAGATTTTATTGGAGTTTCTTAAGAGACTAATTTATATGAATCTGGAAAAAAAAAGTTCAAATAGAAGTTCGCGCAGAAGTGATGGCACAATGATTTTATGGATCATTCATAAGTTACATTCAGGAAATTACTTGACTCAGTACCAGGCTTATGCATTTACCATATCCTAAAGCCACTATTTTTTCATTTTCATCAAGTGTTTGAGGGGTTTCATTTTATTTTTTTTATGCATTTACACAACTAGAGTATTAAATTATAAATTAGGAATATGTGATTATTTACATGCATGAATGGCATGCCTGAATTTAGGTGGAAACCTTCCCAATGAACAAATAAATGTTCAGAATCAGTCCAAGTTAGATGAATGTGTTCTTATCCTTGTGCCCTCACATTTTAGGTATTTTACTGATGAATCTCAAAATGTCTTGTTCTCCTCTTCCATAAGCCAGTCCTGTAATGAAATACCAAAATTGCTCATTGTCACCTCATCAGACTTGCTCCCACTTGGTGCTCCTGTTTTTTAAATAATTTTTATCCAGGCCAAAACTCACTACATAGATTTAATCCTTACTTTTCTTGGGCTTGAGTGTGACTGTGAAACTGCTGATTATTAGGCAGTCCAGTGTCTTGGGTGGGTTCAAGTGCGGACAGAGAAAAGAAAGCATGGGACATTCATGTCTTCAGGTACCAGACGTCAAAAAAGGTAAAGGCAGGAATTTTTTTTTTTGTCTCACCTCGAATGAATAGATTGATTTAAACAAGTAATATCAGTGGACTTACTCTATGACTTCTGCTTCTGGTAGTCTGTTCCGCTCTTTCTCAATGCCTTACATTCCCCCACACCACACACAGTAAAGTGAATTGGTTCTGGCCATGGCTATGTTAGATTTCAGCAATAGTAAAGTTCCTGTTATCATTACTCTGTTTGTTCTGCATAGGATTTGAGAAAAAGATGGAAAGCTTTCCCCCAGGGCAGGGTGTGAAGGCGGAAGTTTTCTGATTTTGGGCTGCCAGACAGAGCAAGAGCTGCTGTGATACTACATCATTTAAAGGAGAGCCCAAGATAATTTTGGCAGCCACTCAGAGACCTGACACATAGTGTTTTTGCTGTATGCAACTTGCACGTGGCTCTTCAGAGAACTTGTGAAATCCCATCATGAGGGGCAAATGCTGGGAAATGCTTACTAAAGCCATGATGGTTTTCTTTTGTTAGACCTACCCATTTTTCTGTTGTGTACTAAAAAAACAAGGGTACAAAAGTCTTAGAGAGATGACTGCTAACAACTGACCTTTAAGCAGTCAGAAGATCTGTTTTCAGTGTCAACAACTAAAGAGCCCAAAGTGCAGGACCATAGCCTACTAGCATGTGAATTACTTGAGGACAATATCCTGTTCATCAGATATGAAGAACATTATTTGGGGAACTTCACCACCGTGTCTCTGAATTTCTTCAAATATCTGACGAGTTTTCCATGTGACCCCTAAATTATGGACCCTTTCAGTTTTCCTGTCTGACTTTTTTTCTTTCTCTCCAAGCCCCTGTTATTCCAAACCCCACCCTTTTGGAGCCTAAAGAATTCCAGTAATGGAAAACACAGCCTCTTGCATAATTTTTTGCAGGTTTTTTCCCTTCTTTTCCAGAAGTAGGTCAATGTCTTACACAAGTTCCTCCAGGGTGACCCAGTTGCAGTGTGAAGGGAATGAGAATAGCAACATTAAACATGCACAGGAGCCCTCAGATCCCCTTTACTCAGGATGACTCGGCAGCTCTCAGGACATGGAGCAGCATGAGGATGTTATTAAAAACCTGCTGCATCTCCATATGGGTCTGGGAAAGGAAAGAGGAGCAATACCCAGGGACTGGATTCCTACAGCAAGCCTGGTTCATTTGCTTAGTAACTGTGGCTGATCTCACTCCTAAACGTGGCAAAGGCCAACAGAAAGGAAACACTGAGGGGACTCACCAGTTTGGGTGCCATTAAGACAATCATCATAATGGAGTTAGGACAGAAACAACAGCGACATAAAGACTGGGAAAAAAAAAAGGTGCTTGAAAAAAAAGAGTGTTTCAAATAAAGCTGTTAGTTATCAGCTTAATTTAATTTCAGTGATGCAAAGGAGGGTTTGTATCCTAGTTAGAAATCCAAATTACAAGTGTCTCTCTCTATATCTTTTCCCAGGAAAATTTTTTATTGTAATACTTGGCAATTAGCCTTGGAGGAAAAAAATAATGAAATTTTCATTTGCAGTGTTAGAAATCACATTCCTAAAAATCTGATTTACCAATAACACAATTATGAGAACTTTTAAAATTAAAATTTTTTTAATCTGTCGCTCTTTGCAGCCCCTTTCTGATCATGTTAGTCCTGTATTTGTAGAGTGCAATAATATAGTATATATTGAAAAAAAAATCTTTTATTACCAGAATATGTCAGATGATGGAGTTTTTTCGTATTGTAGTAATACCAATGCCTTGATATATACATGAAAGTTTAAAAAAAAAATTGAAGCCTGAAATGGAAAATTTTCACATCATGTGCCATTCACATAATTTGTGTTTTGTCTCAGGGAGGAGAGAAAAAATGAAGGATCACCTGTGTGTGAAAAAAAAGTCAAAAATGAAACTTGTTCTGGTTTCAGCTGGGATAGAATTAATTTCTTCTCAGTAGCTGTTCCAGTGGTGTGTTTGGGGTTTGGAATGAGAATAGTGTTGATAACACACTGATGGTTTGGGTTTTCACTCAGTGGTGTTTATCTAAGTCAAGAATTTTATTTTCCTTGTCTCCTTCTCTGCCAGTAAGGAGGTTCACAAAGGAAACTGGGAGGGAACATAGCCAGGACAGGGGACCCAAACTGGCCAAAGGGATATTCCACACTGTAGAACATAATGCCCAGTGTATATACCAGGGGAGTTACCTGGAATCACAGCTGATCTGGGTTGGGCAAGAGAGGAGTGGCATCAGTCAGTCAGGTGATGAGCAGTTGCATTGTGCATCACTTGTTTTTCCCTTTTTATTATCTGTATCATTATAATTATTACTATATTTTCATTTATTTTCAATTATTAAACTGTTTTTAACTGAAAATACCAGTTTTACTTTGATTCTCCTCCCCATTCCACCTGGATGGGCAGAGAAGAAAGGGTGAATTGAGCAGGTGGCTTGTGTGGTGTTTCATCTCCAGCTGAGCTTAAAACCACAACAAACTTTACAAACACTTTAGAAAACACCCAGTAGTAGCATTGCAGTACTGCCTCTCCACATTCCTACAGTCCTGGATCAAGGCTGTCATGGTGCAGAAGAAACCCTGGCTTCCCAAATAGCCGGTGTTTTTTGGATTGTGTGGTTCCGTCTCTGGCTCCGAAATGTGTTTGCCTCCAGGGACACAGTGCTGATGGCACTTATGTGGTACCAAACCTGCCTCAAATAAAATTATATGGTGATATCTGTTTCTTCAGCTTTCACTGTCTGTCTCTGGCAGGTGTTACCTGCCATCATCTCTGCAATACAATATCTTTGTTTTTGCAAGTGATTTCAACCTGCAATTGGCAGTGTCACCGCCTCAGAGACCACAGGGGCTCACACACTCCCAGCTTATGGAATCACAGAATCCTGAGGGTTGGAAAGGACCTGTAAGATCCCTAAGCCCAACTGCTAACCCAGCACTGCCAGGCCCACCACTAACCTACCTCCCTAAGCACCACATGCAGAGTTTTAGCACGAGAGCTTTGGACGACAACCACTTAATCCAAGTGAAGGTCCATGAAAACTGCAGTAGGGTAACAACCTTTTGTCATTAGCCTAAGAGCTCACCTTGAAGATCACAAACAAATGTGTTGGCTGTCAAACCAACCCAATCATTACCGAAAAAGGCACTGGATGACAGTTTAAGGTAAGCATAAAACAGGAAATACAGTGTCTAAAGGCCTTGCTATCTTTCCCAAAGCTCCGTGAGACCATCACGTCCTTTGGGGATACTATTGCGTGTTGGTGATAAAACACAGGCTCTGCTTCAGAAGGCTGGAGAGAGTTTTGAACACATACAAATTTAAACAAGCAGCTTCCGAGAGTATAACTTATGTAGCAGACCATCTGTCTGTCCTGTCCTGCTTTCCCACACCTCCAGCTGTTCCCTCAACCATTCAATTTAGCTTTCACAGCACCACCAGACCAGGGGAGGTGAAACGGGAATGAACCTCTCTGTAATATATGTACAATTTCATTATCATATACTATTTTTGGTTCAAGAGTTACAGACCAGCTTTCATTCTAGGTCTGCATGCTATTGCTTCAGACCATATATTTTTCCTTCTGTCTCAAAATGCAAAGTTGAGACAAAATTTCCTGATATTAAAAATATTTGCCAACCTTCAACAGAGAGATTCACCATACAATCTGTGATCATGAGATGATGGAGAAAATAAAATAGATATACAGAATATCACATTACAATTAACATATTTATCTTATTTTACTACTGATAATTTCTAATCTATGGAACATCGTGCTTAAAATTGATGTCATAAATTTAATAAAATTATTTTTATTTAAAAGCCTTGAAAAGCATTTCAGTGAACCATTTCACTACTCAAAAACTTCCAATTATTAAAAAAAAATTGTTTGGGAAATATTTTCTCTCCTACCACCGCTCTGGAACATTTGAAAACATTAGTCTGAGTAAAGATGGGGTTTTTTTTCCACTGCTGTATGCCAAAGTGAAGATAAGTGCCATCTGTGAAAGGGATCTCTTTATCAGGCTTCACCAGTTGTAGGGAAATGCTAACAGAAGTTATTGCTGCGAAGAATGGGAAATATATCCTAGGAGAAATGGACAGTTCAAAAGCACTGAGTGCTGGGACACACAGAAAAGTTCAATTTCCATTTATAAAAGTTTCCAAAGGTCACGCTTCACTCTCTCCTGTGGCTTTGGCCCCAAAACAAGAGTTTCAGAAACATTCACTCCAAAGCTGTAAATGTTTTGTTGCTCTCGTTTCATTTCAGCAGAAAACAAGAGTGTAGAGAGAATTTCTGACTCTTTTAAAATTCGAAAATCAAAAATTCTAAAATTGAAGACTATAAGGAGTGATAAGTTTATTTACAAATTATGCAGACAGATTTTTTTTTCCTTAAAGTGGAAAATATGAGAAAATTTAAGTGTGTCTCAAAAAGAAACAACATAGTTTATCACATTAAAAATAATGCCATGAAAGAACATTTCTGGATACAACAATTTTTTTTTTAAGAGAAACACAGTTATAGTCATACGGGGGTCCCTTCTAGATAGCACTTATTTTAGGGTGAAAGATTGTAATTTTAAGGTAATATGGTGTTGACTGACAAAGAAAAGAAGTTTTGAAACTTTTCTGTAGTAAGTGGAGTGATTTGGTGCTTATTCATACATAAAATGAGAAGTCCAGATGTGACATTTAAATAGATTAATAGCCTTCCAGAGTAAATTATCAAATAGTCAAAATGGTGAAACTGAGGACAAAGTCATGAGAGGAGAAGAATAATTCTTTACCTTCCCACCTAATCACTTGAACAAACCCTGAATAAACCTATTTTCTTTCGACATCACCTCTCAGAGAATTTTCAGTCAGATCTGGAGAGCTTCAGACTACTGACCTGGAGAGGAACTGCCCAGTACCTGTGCCCTCATCCTCAGGAGCATAAGTTCTGGTCATGGTTACACATTAAATATTTGACCAAAGATATTTATACATAAAGCAAAGTTGTTGGTTTTTTTATTTAAAGCACAAAGCATTTTAACATAAGAACAGACAGCCCCATTCTGCTTGCATTACTCTTGTGAATTTGTACATTTAAATTATATCATTTCAGAGTAACCAAGGGTCTCTGCTGTAAAAGGATATGGCTCATACAATTAGGAAAATGTAAAATGCCTGGAATGAGAATATTTAATAAAAAAACAGTTTATAAAGTTGCACAGCATAAAGATCTCCAATTGCAACTCCTAACACACAAAAGAAAAGGTGAAAATTAGGATGAAAGAATTTTTGGCTGAAATCTGCTGTTGATAACTATGATGAGCATCAAAGAGAAGCAGACTGTCAGAAGGTCTGTATAGAAAATTTGCTACTGACAACAGCAAGAAAGTACATGTTTTCCAAATATAAACTACTTCAATATATGCATGAAATGTACTGCAATATTACCACAGAAGGAAGCAGTTTCATTGGCATAATTACAAATTCATTTTCTTATAAGGTGTTACAAAGACTGAAGATCTCCACTACAGTGATATTTGGACTGCTGTCTGATGAAAACAGTCTGTAGAGTTTCAAAATGCTTTAAAGAAGAGTCCTTGGTTTAGTAGCTCTGAACATATATTCACCCCAAATGTTTTATTAAAGCCATGTTTGATATTAATTAGTTGTTAATAAGTACAGTTGTTGCATTTAGACGTTGGTGCAATATGGCTTGGCTGCTGATGTAGATGATAAAACTCAGTGGAAGACATAAATATGAAAATGAGTTACTAGAAAGGGAAATATTATCGCTAAATGTTGCAAGATGATATTTTCCAATGGTCAGCAGAGAATAGAAAATTACACCTGTGTTAATAGAGGTATTTTTTCACGTCTTTGAAACTAAACTATTCACTGTGGTGGTGAAGAATGACTGGTGAGTAAATAAGCAATTTAGAAACTATTGGATGTAAGATGGTGTCTATGATTCCTCTGCCAGATCCACTAACTTGAATCCCTGATGAGCCTTTGGGATCAAAGGTCCAGAAACATGAGCATCTCTAGAATCAGAGGTCTGAGAGTTGGGATTCTTCAGCCTGGAGAAGAGAAGTTTTGGGGTGACCTCAGTGTGGCCTTCCAGCGCCTGAAGAGCGCAACAGGAAAGATGAAGAGAGACAATTGACAAGGGATGGAGTGCCAGGACAAGGGGGAATGGCTTCCCACTGCCAGAGGGCAGGGATAGATGGGATATAGGGAAGGGTGGGCAGACGCTGGCACAGGGTGCCCAGAGAAGCTGTGGCTGCCCCTGGATCCCTGGCAGTGTCCAAGGCCAGGCTGGACAGGGCTTGGGGCAACCCGGGATAGTGGAGAGTGTCCCTGCCCATGGCAGGGGGTGGCACTGGATGGGCTTTAAGGTCCCTTCCAGCCCAAACCTTTTTGTGAGTCTATGTAAGAAGATGTTCACAAAACTATTCCTTGCTGAAGACACTGGAAGAGAAACTCCCCCTATAAATGGGTTTTCTGGCAGATTCTCCCATGTAGGGTCTTTGAATGGTCTGCACTGAAAGCCTGACTGCAGCCTTGTCAGGGGAGAAGTGATTCAGCTGGATAAGAGAGAACTTTTCTGATTTAGCCTTCATATAAATCAGTAAGGTTTGGGGGATCGTTTATTTCATTATTTGTGCCATTTAAAAGCTTCTGTGACTATGTCGCCTGTGTTGGATATTGCAAATGTTCTGTTCGCATTCCCTCAGACAAAACTCAGTGTGATTGCAGATAACTGCAAAACAGCAGCAAAACTACAAAAAGCACAGGGATGCCTAACAAATGCAGCAAGCAGAGTTGCCTATCAGTTTCTTTCCTCCCCTTAACTGCATAGGCCTGGTTTAGAGGTAAAATGAGGAACGCTGGGAGAGGCAGAAAGGTCTACCTGTCACCAGCTGTGATCACAAAGGCAGAAAGATGTTGACGAGCATGGCTGAGCCCAAGGGGTGGCACAGAGAGTGGTCCGCCCAGAGCAAATCTAAGGACTGAAAGGTCCTGCCAGAGAGCTGAAATGTGACAGAGGAAAAAAATCTGAGCTTGCAGGCAGTTGCTCCCTGTTCCCATGCAAGGTAGGCACTGAGATTAATAGGCTCTCAAATTCATGCTGCTATTAGACTGCAGTGTTGTAACAGCTGAACCCGTGCACCTTTACAGGAAAAACTAGATCTAGGAGATAGATTTTCCCCAACTGCCCCAGATCATTTGCGAGGGAAGCATGCTTATTAGTGAGACAACAGCTTGAACTCTGATCTATTGATTACAGTTGCAAAATTTTGACACAATATCATAAAAAAATTCTCCAAGTTTAGAGGCAATGATGTACCCAAATCAGTCTGGGGTCACAATAAGCAAATGACCTAGACTGATTACGCAGCAGGGACTTTTTTTCCCCGCTCTGGCAAAGTTATTCTTTTGGATTTGACAGAAATTGAGAGCAACAATTAGCTAAAATAGGATTTTCACGAGCTTTGCTGAAAACCTTTGTGTATATAAAACACATTTAAATCTGTTGGCAGATAAGTAATGAAGATAGCCAAACCCAGATTCACATAAAACTCCATCATAAATCCACAAAGTCACCTGAGTGATACTTTCAATATGCTGGGTACTGATATAGCTGAGGCTGAGCTGAAGGCTGGAATCTCTACATCTCAGCTCTCCATTTATTAATGTAGAGAACAGGAATGCAACTCTATCTTGCAGTGAAGTCGTATAGGATAGATACGTTAACGAGAAAAAAAGAATAATAGAAGCCATTCCAGTCTGAGATATGATGGAGCACAGCTTGGCCATATCACCTCTTTCCTTCTCTCTTGAGAAAAGGGCAAGCACAGAGAAATATCCAGACCAGATCAGCAATGCACAACAGCTTCTCCACATACCAGGGGAGTGCTCTACCAGGCACAGGCTGCCCATTTATTGGTCTTTTTATACTGGATGAAAGATGTGGAGGATAGAAGAAATAAATCCACCTGAGAATCTGGCCCTGGAGTACTTAGGGGTTATATCGTGTGACTGGGATTTTCATACCTCTATTGACTTCACAAAGCCAATAGAAAATATATAGAGAGGAAAAAGGAAGAAGTAGAATCCCCAGACTGCACCATGTCTCTTAGGTCTGGTCTGATATTCTTCATTTTGTCTTTTCAGTGTTTTTTCATCTGTCTACAGAAGCTGTAAGTGTATATTAGGGTCTCTGCTTTGCAGCCTAAGTGCAACTAAAGGCTCCAGTCTGTACATGTCTGGAAAAAAAATGTATTACAGGCTTTTTGCTCGACAATTCAGTTTTTACTCCAGGTCTTTCTCTAAGGGAGATCATTCATTGTTGCGTAGGCAAAATGCCATATGAAGCGAGTCAGGAGGGATCTTTCTTTAATAATATGCCCTCTATTTCATTACACTCTGGCAAGCAAAGCATGTTTTATGGCTTTTATTTTATTTCCTGCACTATTGTACTGATAGAGGTGAGAAAAAACTCTTCAGACAAGGAGCAATGAATGAAAAAATAAAAAGCAAAGTGACAGTAACTTTTCCACAGGAATAAGAGGAGCAGATACAACAAAAGTTCACAGACAATACTGGGGGAGCTGTCAGCTCCCTCGAGGGCAGGGAGGCCCTGCAGAGAGGCCATGACAAACAAGAGGCCAGCACCAGCTGTGTGAGGTTCAACCACAGAAGGTGCCGGATTGTGCCCCTGGGATGGGCCAACCCTGGATGTACAGACAGGCTGGGGAATGAGGGGCTGGAAAGCAGTGCCAGGGAAAGGGACTGGGGGTCCTGGTCGATGGCTGTGCCCTGGAGCCAGGAGAGACATCCCCGTCCTGGGGCACCAG
Source organism: Rhagologus leucostigma (assembly GCA_013397725.1). NCBI lineage: Eukaryota > Metazoa > Chordata > Aves > Passeriformes > Rhagologus > Rhagologus leucostigma. The sequence continues at coordinate 139,561 of VZTD01005094.1, read as the reverse complement.
GCCCAGCATGGCCGGCTGGGCCAGGGAGGGATTGTCCCGCTCTGCTCTGGGCCGGGGCGGCCTCCCCTGGAATATTGTGTGCAGTTCTGAGCATCACAGTGCAAAAAAGACATTAAACTATTTGGGACTGCACAAAGCAGGGTCGTGGGGATGGCGAAGGGCCTTGAGGAGAAGCTGTATCAGGAGCAGCTGAGGGCACTTGGTCAGTTCAGCTGGAGGAGACTGAGGGCAGACCTCACTGCAGCTCTGCAGCTTCCTCGTGAGGGGAAGAGGAGGGGCAGGCACTGATCTCTGCTCTGTGCTGACCAGCGACAGGACCCAGGGAAGGGCCTGAAGTTGTGTTACGGGAGGTTTAGGTCAGATATTAGGAAACGGTTCTTCCCCCACAGGGTGGTTGGGCACTAGAACAGGCTCCACAGGGAATGGTCACAGCACCAAGCCTGACAGAGTTCAAGGAGTTTTTGGACAAAGCTTTTGGGCACAGGGTGTGACTCTTGGAGATGGTCCTGTGCATGGCCAGGAGTTGGACTCCTTCCAACTCCTTCCAACTCAGCATATTCTGTGGTTCTGTGAACATCACTTAAATATGAAAATCTTCTCTCAAAAACTGAAATATTTACTGCAGAATCAGTGCCGCTTCCCATGAGGGCTTCACCCTCTTCCCACACAGGGTGTGTGCATGTTTGCTTTCCCTAATGATACCAGCAACACCTTTAAAAGCCTCAGGAGCCAATGTTTTCTATTATTCTGATCTTCAGTGTTCCTCCAATACCACCCAACAGATTAAGTTTGCAGTCAGGAAATGTCCTTCATCACAAAAAGCAGGACAAGGCTGACCACCCGTCTACAACAGAATGCTTACAGACACTGAAAGATATGAGCACATAAACTGTTTTTTCCCCAAAATAAAAAAGCTCTCCCGCTAAAGAGTGCTGTGTTCTTATCTGGCAATAATCTCGCAGGGTTTGTTTGCAATATGACTGGATAGTTTGTACCAAAATTGTAATCAAAATTTTTGTACACATCACACACACAGACACACACAGGCTATGAAAGCCAGAATCCATCTGTCTGGATCAGAGGAAAGGTTCTCTCGGGAGCTCCAGCTTGCTGCCTAACGCAGGAGCTCCTTCTATTGGCAGTCAAATTGAGGAGAGTTACAAGGCAGGAGGGGAAAAAATTACCTGATAAAAGGGGAGTAAAGATACTTTGTGATGCAAATTTTAAGCTTAAGATGAACTCTTATTAAACACAACTATATACATCTACTGTGAAGAACCTAGAGGAAACAGGGCACTGAAATTAACTTAATTTTGTAATAAAAGAAAAAAAGCTTGAACTTCACTGTTAAAACATTCATTTTAAATAAGTGATGAGCAATTCCTAATCCTCAGCAAATCTTGTTCTTAGAACTTAGAGCTGCAAAGCTATGGTTAAATATGATATGAAATGAAAGAGCCTATGATGGTGGGTAACACCTTTTTTAGTAGTAGTGTTTTGTTCATCTAAGCATCTTTTGATGATATAAAAATATTTTGCCAGTAATAAAAGAAAATTATCATTTTCTCTGTTGTCTTGACTCAGAGGATTTATTTTGTCAGGCCACTGAAATTCTCTGGGTAATCCCAAAGTAACTGTTGCTACTTATTTTAAGATTTAAGAGTTTACCAACATTAAAGTCAGTTTTAAAGGATATTTAAGGGTCAGTATTGTGCAAACTGATGCAGTGCCAGCAGGATTGGTTACAGAGGAGTACAGGGGAATGAATCTAAAATTAGACTGTTTTGTCACCTGAAATTGAAAACTAGGTTCTCATCAAACTTACAGTAAAAGTTATGATCCTTACTTTTTTAAAATAGATTTCCATTGTTAGTGAAATCTGTTTTACCATTCCAAGTAGTCTGAAAAGGTGGAAAACCACCTCCAAATTAAAATGTACTAATGGTAAAGACTAACCGTTATTTTTTTCTGAGACAAATTTTGAGAAGAACAGACAACGCTGCAACTGAATTGAGAAGTATGAAAACCGAACCTGCAGCTGTCCTGTACAAATTGAACAGAGGGATCGGTGTGTTCTGGGAGAACCTTTTAAATCCGGGCTCACCTCTCCTCACCAGTACTAACAACTGAACAAGCTTTAACAACTGTAGAATCTTTTCAATGTCTTCCGAAAGATATTAACTTCTCCCTCGACATCATGAAGACAAGCACCTTGTCAGAGGTCTAAGGAAAATTCGTTTACACATTTCTCAAAACCTCAAACCTTCAAATAGAGACTTGATTTCATGCAAGATTTTTGCACTGTTTTGAGGAGCTGTCTAGATACCAATTAACTCACAAGGTTACTCTGGCATGTGAAAAAAGAATACAATAATAGGACTCACAGTTACTAGCAAAGAGATATAAGATTTTAAGCTTGTCATAAAAAATGAGAACAAGTGTGACAAGTCACAGAATGAGTTGTCTCCTACATCTGCTGAGTGGGAATGGAAAGTAGTAACACAAACAAATAATATCTTATAGCTCACAGACTGTCTGATTTGTTAATGACCTGATAAATTAAATACCAAGTAAAAATATCATAAAATAAAATAGTCTTACACTGTTAAGACTTCTTCTTGGACTGGAAAGGCAATTCTACTACATATATGTGTGATATAAGAAGAACAGTAACTCAAACATCACAATGATTTTTTGATGAGCAGCCTTCTGCCAGTGCATATTAAATTGACACCCTTCTGATGTCCCCTGGAAATTAAAAATAAATTATGAATAACAGAAATTGTAAGTTAGGCTGAGGATTCAAGCATATCTGGTGCAAGAATGTAATTACCTATTTGTAATTGTCATTCTGATCCCAAAGAAAATCTTCACTGAGTTGAAAAATACGGGTTGAATGTATGTAGAACAGTAAATGCTGGCTTTAAATATATAAAATACTCTGCATTTACATTACAGAGCAATATCTGCACTAGTTTTTAATATTAACTTTTAAATCCAGACTCAAGGTCACTGAACCAACTGTGTTGCGCTTTTTGATCGTGAACATTTTGGCAGTGAATTCAAGCGTGCCAATCCTGTTGCACACCTGTGTGCAGTAACATAAGTTGGGATGCAGGTCTGGACCCACCTGACCTGCAGTGCACTTACTTTTCCTGCTGCAGTGGAAACGGACACACAAAATCCTACAATCCCTCCTCCAGGTAAGGCACTCCTTCAACAGCAAAGCCGTGAGAAACCATTTTGGGTGGAAAGCACCATCTGCACGAGCCAGGATTAGACCTGACCTACTCATACACTGCTCCATTAAGAAAATAATCACTGCCACTTGGAGTCTTGCTAAGGACCATGGCTGGAGTGAGAAACTCTGCCACTGAAATCTTCAGAAACAGAGTTGGGCAGTGCCATGTAGAACACACTCTGGTTTTTGTGGTTGGGAGCAAGTGCATTACTGAGCGTGTCAGAGATTTTCCCAGCGAAGTTTCTGGAACTGTACATTCTCCACTGATAAGCTGGGTATGGGCTGCTTTCAGGGGCCCCGGACAACATTAAGAGAAGAGCAAAAAGCCCTCAACAGTGAGACCTGATGCTTCATCCACGTGCCTTGGCCTAGTCCAAACCTTCTACAAGTAGGATTTCCTTTTCCACCCTGAGTCACTCACACCCTTCCTCCCTCTCCCATAACAGGGCACTTCCATTCCCTTGAAGGTTCCAGGCTAACAGAAAATTCATAAAATGGTTTGGGTTGGAAGGGGCCTTAAATCCCATCCAGTGCCACCACCTGCCATGGGCAGGGACACCTCCCACTGTCCCAGGCTGCTCCAAGCCCCAATGTCCAACCTGGCCTTGGACACTGCCAGCGCTCCAGGGACAGCCACAGCTTCTTTGGGCACCCTGTGCCAGGGCCTCCCCACCCTCACAGCCAACAATTCCTTCCCAATATCCCATCTATCCCTGCCCTCTGGCAGTGGAAAGCCATTCCCTCCATCCCTTGTCAATTGTCTCTCTCCATCTGTCCTATTGGCCCCTTCAGGCACTGGAAAGCTGCAACAAGGTGACCCAAAAGCTTTCCTTCTCCAGGCTGAACAATTGTCAAATGTTGCACTTTTTGGGGAAGCAGCATTTGTCCTTTGCTGACCACAGAATTGAGAACATTACCCATTCAAAACAGATCCTCTCCCATGAACTTTGCCCCATTAGGCATTACACTTTGTTTTGGAATGCAACAGTTTCAGTGAGAAAACACATATTGATCATTTGGTTCTGGTCTCAGTCATCCCAAAACACCATCTTAGAGTAATGCATATAATCAGTATCAAAATAAATGAACTGTGAGCCTTAGTGGAGGGGAATGGTTCACCTGGAAGTGGACACCCACCCTCAGTAAATAAAATAATTTTTCTTATGAAATTGTCATTAATGCCCGTAATCCAAGTTGGTGATTGCTGGAATTTTTTTTAAAATCCAGTAACGATGTTACTGTTCCACTTGGTCTATGATTCAGTTAGGGAATGTTCCAAGGCTGTCAGGGGATGACTGATTATCTCACATTCCCTCCCTTAGTCAGACAATAGACTTTTCTGTACAGTCAGTCAGCACCTTAGTCATCCAGGAGTTTCTGGTACAGCCAAGGGATGCTTCACTGCTCAACTCATTACTCACATTCTGGGGGATAACAGGAATTCCTGGGATCCTACAGCATCTTGAGTAAAGGGCAGTGTGTGGGATTTACTACCACAATAATGCAACATACGTGAAGACTGCCTTTCTTAATTCCAAACAAGTAAACATGAGAGTTTCTGTCAGTCTTTTATTTCAAATAAATCAAAACATTTTCATCCGGTAAGTTATAGCACGAGTTCAGTAAATAATCAAGTTAATGAACCAGCAATTGGAAAAACCCAAACCAAATCAAACTAAATGCAAATAATCTGATAGATAAGAAGAATCTGCAAGACCACACTGAGACAACTCTCCTCACCATGTCTTCTTGCCAGGATCTCTCCCCAGCAGGTGCTCCACTCATATTCTCTGTTCTGTCCCGAGATCACCATCATCCTTTCATGTGAAAACCAGGTTTTTGCAGAGATCCTGGCTGGTCTGTCTTTAAATCCCTGGGTGTCCAGCACAAATGTGCCTGGGGGAAGAAATCTGCATCAAGAGCTGTCTCAGCGCATGCTGGTGGCTACTCTTTCTCTTGACAGGACCTCAGACAAAACCACAGGTTTTCTGTCCAGCTCTACCTGAGATTTTACTTCAACCTCTTCCAGCTTCTTTTGGGGTTTAGCAATGAGTTTCTCTTTCTACTCTTGCCATTTTCCACGAGAAGTTTCCTGTGTTTGGGAGGAAAATGTAAAAATTAAAAATACTGCAAATTCTCTCTTAAAAGAGCCTGTAATGAAATACACAGCAAAACAAAAAGGAAATCAGAAAATATATTATTTTTCCTAGGTTTTGCATGTGCAATTCACTCTGAAGCAGCCTTTTTCGGTGTGTGTCTGTGTGTTCTGCTCTCTGAAATTGCTGAGGAGCTGAACATCCTGCCCTTGGATGGGAAGTCCACCTGCAAGAACAACAGGTAAGAGTGTGGTGGCCCATCCTCAGGGACCTGAAGCTAAAGAAGTTGGCAGCATGAAAAAACTGGAGGAAAATTGCCATTATTATGTTCCTTGAATGCGTTATAAATGAATGTTTTTAAGGGCAGGGAGAGCATTGCTTATCTCTAAGGGGGTACAGCAGCATGAGAGAGACACCTGCAGCAGAAGAGACTCCTGAATTAAACCTTTGCTCTAAAATCAAGGATTTTACTGCAATCTGAAATACCCGAGAATTTTAACCTAATGTATCTAGCACACATTTTCAAGGCGTACTTAAAACCAGAAAGTGGAAACAACGGAAATTTTCTGAATTAATTTAAATTCCACTCCTTGATTATGTTTAAGAAATTAGCTGAGCAGCAAACACTGATTGCAGCATACCTATAAACTATAGCTGAATTGCATTATGAGTATAACACTGCAATTAAATAAGGACTACACAAAATCATTAACCATCAAGATTATGCTACTCTTTTTTCTCTTTCTTTTTAGAAAACCACACTCAGGGTTTTTAGCACTGAACCACAGGGCTGTGAAGCTGTAATAAAATATCATATCAGGAAAAGCTAGAATAAGCTGTAATAATAAAACCTTGATTATAGGATGTACAAAGAGATAATATCTATCAGATAACCTTTCTTCGCCTAACTTGTGTAGGATTTTTTGCTATATTTGTGTTTGTAAACTGAGAAGTAAAAATTATCTTTATTTTAATCAAGCTTCAGTAATTTTGGCTTGCTCAGATTCCCCTTTTCATGTAACCATGAAGACATTTGTTTCCAGCCTCGCATTTCAGTCACGGAAAAAAATCAGTGTGGAAAAGAGAGATTATATAAAGAATTGTATTTAAGTGATCTGCACTGAACAGTTGCAAAGCTCATGAGTATTCTCTGAGCATTTGTGTGTTTCAGAAACGCAGGAACTGGAGAAGCCATAAGTGAAATAATTTTCTCCTTTATTTCAGCAATTGACTGGAGATTAGAGAAAAATAACCACTAATCTTTCATTCCACAGGCCAGCAGCAGGAACTTGCCATGTTGTCACTGCAGAAGGAAGGACTTAAATTGCCATCAGGGGAAAAGCGGCAGATCCTGACCTTCAGCCACATCCTCCTTACAGCAGCAGTTTGAGGTCAATCACGTGGAATACATCCTCTCACAATCTTACCATTCCTTTAGATTTGAAATGTAAAATAATGAAAATAAAATATTTATTTTCAGGATTGCCATTGTCAGTTGGAGTGACTTTTACTTTTGGTGGCACTTTCCTGTGCAAACAACCAAAACAGCTTTCTTGCAGACTTTTTCTCGCACAGTTTATTACACGCTGGAATTAAAACTAGAAATGCTATATTAACCTTGACCAACATTTCTTCATAAATAAACTCTGCAAAACTCCTTACTTACACCTGCTTTTTTTGAGTGAGGGGAAGAATGGGAGGGAACAGGAAGATTATTTTTCAAAACTTAAGCTCCAATGGTGTTACTGAGTAGTACAGCACAAGAACATAAGCCCAGCTTTTTCAAAAAGCTGCTTTTTGTCAACTAAAAGAACCCCAATATTTTATTTGCACAGTTTCCACCAAAAAATATAGTATTTCAATTTTCTAAAATGTGTGGGAAAAGAACACCTCAGATCTGCTTTTCTGAGCGTTAATCTGTAATATCTTCAGGCTTGAATATTGTACACAGACCAATAATAAATATTTCTGTACTCATTGCTTGATTTCTGACTTGGTTCTCGATTAATGCTAATTTCACTAAAATATAGTTTAGATTAATACCAACTGTTAGATGGCTATTATTTTTTAGTTGGAAACCAAAGATGAAGATTATTTAACAAATGCTGTTAATTACCAGGTTGCAAAGATAAACATATTTTAAGATAAAGACACCACTGTGAGAAACCTTGCAAAAAGTTACTGGTGTACCAAGAGCCCATTTTCCATTGAAGTACAGTAATTATATAATTCGATTGTCTATGTAAGTGTAATTATTTTTTAGCAGGCATTTAATACTACTTTCATTAAATTTTCAGTCGGTAGAGAACGTATTTCTTGTCCTTCAACATGTGTCTAATTAAAAGCTTTGAATATGGTTTAAAACTACCCGTATTGGCGGACTTTTTTGAACTTAATTTGCTTTATCTTATTTTATCCATGACTTTTTCAGTTTCTTTGCCTAGATTTTCCCAAGACTGGTGGGCATTTCTGTGGTGGAGGAAAGCAGAAATTATATTCCTGTTCACAGAATCTTATAGTCTTTGAAGAAGTGTGTGATTCTGGTATCCCGCAGCACTGAAGAAAAAGATGAAATTATTTACCTGCAGCTATGAAAAGTTTGTGGGACGTTGAACAAGATAAGAAAGAAAAATTCAGCTTCTCTAGTTAAGGCAATACGGACATGTCCTGCTCATGGGTTTTGTGGAAAAGCTTCAGGAAAGAGCTGAGCTCCTCAAATAACATGGAACAACTGCAAGTTCAAGCCTCTGCTCACACACATACCCAAATAACTGTAAAGAACTACAGGCTGACAAGAATATTTATGAACTCAGTCCATTAATGGGATCTAAGCATTATAAGTTCTTGAAAACTTATGCTGTCAAACAGAGCCATTAATAAACCTAGGAAAATAAGCTATGAGGGAGTTTGGCTGCGTTTTTTCAAGTTTGGTTTGGTTTGGTTTATTTAATTTAACAAGCATTTTAAAGGTTTAGATTTTAATCTGCAGTTGTATTTGCTAGATTTTGACTGTTGCTCACACCTTTTTTTGAAAGAAACTAGGAGGGGATCAAGTTTGCAGGACATATCTGATGTTTCAAAATTGCCAAGTGAACTCAAACAAAATTATATATAATATATATCATTAAAAAAACAAACAAACAAACAAAAAAAACAACAGGGTAAAGCTGAGAAATTTATGTTGTAATACATACATGTGTGTTTTCCTGCCTGGAATGATTTACTGAGGAAATCACAGTTGGGATGATCTGTCAGCGACCCTTCCAAGCACAGCCATCCTTTTTCTTCACGTGAACCTAAGCCAGGATACACAGTTGGGCTCATTTTCCTACAAAACTGTGTTTCGAAAGACAGGAACCTTTTTTAGATCCCTCTGACAAAAGTGGTGCTTGGAGCAATATTGTGGATGCACCCAGTAAAAAAAATCCTAGACAGTGGTAGCTAAATTACACTCGATAATCACAACATAAATCTTCAGTCCAACATGTTAAAATGTAGTCTATTAAATGGTGATATTTTATACCATAAAATATGATATACTTACATGACTTTCTGGATGGGATTAGTGACATTTTGTGTATAATTTGCATATGCAAATTTCACATTTCTATGCCAGCTGTAAAGTTTAAGTTTTTTGCCCACAAAACCTGCAATAACACTTTGCTATATGGTTTTATGGATAGGTGTTGTATTAACAGAAAAATGTCTTTACTAGAGGCAGAAGTTAAGAACTCTCACCTGATATAAGACAACACGGCCCAATGCAGTCCCATTAACTACCACTGTCAGCATGAACTCCACACTCAGAACATATTTCATTTCATCTGCCAGTTTCTGTTGGGTTTTTTTGGTAGCAAATCTGTTAAGTTACCACTATCAAGCAAGAATCCAGAGAAATGGTAATTCACCTTATCACGTGATAAATAATCCTAGATGAAGACAGGGGCTGGGAACAGTTGGTTCTCCAGTGGATCACAGGCCAGGAGTAATTACCATAATTAATTCTTCCCAAATAGAGAGTCAGCATACAAATTTTAAGGAAGGGCTTTTAATTGAACTGGCTAACAACTGATTTATCTGGCTGATTTGATGGTATCTGAAGAAAAAAAACATCACACACATCTGGCAAAACTGCTGAGACAGGTTTTTTGGGGGGATTATCTCCGACAAGGTTTGATCCACCTCTAGTTTCAGTGCCGCTGCCACGCAAACTGATGACAGCTTGTCACATTTACAGCATAAGCTTGTCGTAGGAAACCTGTGCTCCTCAGCGGGAGCACACTGCTGTGAGAAACACCTGCTTTTTGTGTGTTTATCCCTAACTGTGCTCCGAGTGAAAATTAGGAAGCCAAAGCTCTGTATTTTTAACATGTATACACACTTTTGTCTATATATAATGTACACACTTTTGTCTAAAACAGAAAAAAAATACAGTCACAGAAACTGGGGCTAATTCTAGACAAGACTGACACAGTTTTAGCACCACCTCTTGACAAAAGGTTGCAAAATGCAATTACGTAGTAAGTGCATATTAATTATGTAATAAATAGTAAATATCCCATAACCATAGTAATAGCAGTAGTAGTAGGAACAGTAATTACAAGACTGAGAGTAAGACTAAGATTAGGTAAGTGATAGCAATTAAAACATGAACAGTAAGTGCAGTAGTTATATGGTAAAACACGCACTACGAAGGCAAGGGTCAAGATTCAATTAACTCCATATTAGCTGTCTCCCACACATGGCTGAAGCCCAGATGGCTTTACTGAACTTTTAGACAGATAAAACTTTTAATCCATAAAGAGTGTAATATCAAGATCTTCATAAATTGTGCTTTCTTCAGCATTTAGTCTCAGGAATGGGTAGCAAATACTAGTGGCATATAGATTGTGCTTAGGGTACCCAGGGTACACTTAGGGTGTGGGTATTTTTACAGTTTAAAGCAAATATCATTATTATGCTATGTCCAGTCTTACTCTTTGTGTGTATCACATAAAAATATGCAGAGGTATCTAAGTAAAAAGTGTTGTAAGCATTTGTAGTACAGAGGGGAACAATTACTTCTGAGATAATAGTTCAGTTTAACAAAAGATAAAGAGAGAAGCAATTGATGTCTGTCCTCTGAAACAAACATTCTCTGTTTCCTTCTCTTTAAATAAAACTTGAGCCCAGCCTCTCAGCAGTTTCCTGTCTGTGCAAAATGATGGGAGCTATTATTTCCTAGTGAGAACTTTCTGAGAGGATTACTCATGTTGTTATAAACCATTGTGATGCCAAGTCATGATGCTCAGGAAGGAATCAGAGGAAATCATCCTAATGTCCCCTGCACAATGCTTTTAAAAAATCTTGTTCATAAAGTCAATCTGCTCTGTCATTTGCTGTAGTTTCCAGCACAATTTAGAGAACAGTGGGTCTTTTACTGCTGTTCCTGATCCTGCAAGTAAAGCCATTGGCACAGCTTTTCCAAGGAACATTTGAGATATTCCTTATCTATTGAAATGTCCAAGTGGAAAATCAACAGGCAGATGGCAGAAGATAATATTTTAATGACAGCAGGAATTCAGTCTATATAGTTGCACACCATTGAATTATTCAATGTTTCGTAGCTAGGCACAATAAAGCAGTAGCTATTTATGTCAGAGACATAAGAGATTTTGTACAATAGACCGAAGACCAAAAATTCCACTTGTGACATTTCAGGTGCCAATGAGCTCATCGGTACAGGAACAACAAACAATTGGGCAACCATAAACAAACACATAAAACTAAAGTATAAACCACCACCAAAAAAAAAAAAAAAAAAAAGAAAAAAAAAAGACCACCAAAACTCCAAGATGTTTTCTAAACTAGTTTTACAAACGACAATGATAAAGCAAATGTAGCTGTGAAATGGCATAATGATCTTACAGCAGCAACCTAGACTCCTCAAAATGACAATCAGAGATGCTGGGATGAAAGCTGCAGGATGCCTGCTGGTTACCTGCTAATAAGAGAACCATCAATCAAAAGCATACTGCCTCAAGATCTTTAGATTTTTGAGAGAGTAAATGAGCACACACACAAAGGATTCGCTCTCAAGAGAACTAGGACATTTTTCTGCTACAAAATTTTAATTGGGTAGCGAAAACTGTGTTTATTCAGCCAGTTTTGCTGTATTTTTTTTCTCAAGTTTGCGTATCAGCTAAGGTAATTTTGTTGTTGTTTTGCTGCTCCTCTTGTCTGAGGTACTTCTACCTCTCTTTTACCTTTCTCAGCACATATGAATTACTTGAGTGTGTGGATTCGAATACTAGGAAAGGAAGGGGCAGAAGGTTCTAACTCACATTTCCTCTTCTCTTTTCAAAGAAAACCTTGAGATTCAGAAAATCAGTATTCTGTACAAATCCTTGACTAGTAGGAATCTGGCTTACTCACAGTGAATTTAACACAAGTTTCATCATGTCATTTCAAAATGATATGACATTATTACAAAATGTAGTGATTGACAGAGCCTGGTGGCAGAGAAAACAGGTAGAAGCTGCAAGGTTCGAAACTGCAATTAAAGGAAAGGAAAAACTTTCTGATTCTGAGGGTGGTTAAATGTTGCAGCAGTTTTCCACAGAGGCTGTGAAACAGTCATCCTTGAAAATACTCAAATCTCGCCTGGGTGAGGCCCAAAGCAATTTGATAAATGTTAGCCCTGCTCTGCTAACAGGGATGAGATGAGTTTAGGGAACACAGGGTCCCTCCAAACACATAAACTTTTTTTTATGCCCAGTGGAATCAGTAACATGTTAGACAAATTGCTTCAGTGAACCACAAACCACTAAGAAGCAATGATTTTTTAGAAAGTTTTTCTTTTTCAAAAAGTTTTCTTCAGGTGTCCCCACTGCAAGCATGGACGTAACTGTGAGGTGTAGGAATACTTTTGCCCCTTCTCGGCAGGATTTTGCACTACTGAACAGAAAGCTCTGACCAGATGTGAGGAAGAAAAAATGACATTTGATCAGACAAACGATGTCATTTTGAGATTATGATTAAGAATTGTGGCATTTGGTGTTCATTTGGTTGCACCCTTCTACACTTTTATTTTAACAAAAAAATTTCTTTTCTTTTACTTTCTACTGTCCTTGTAAACTGTATGTTTGCCATTTTTCCATTCATTTCTAGAAAGCAATTATTTATACTGTTACTTCTACTACAAATATAACTCTACAAAATTCTTTCAATCTAGGTGTGTGATAAACAATTAGATTGTTCTTATTTTATGAAAAACGTGTCTGAAGCTTTGAGGGCTCATAATGTTAATATAATAATTAATTGATACTTCTTTTCACTAAAAAATATTGCACCTTTACTGTTCTCTTTACAAAGCACTTACACCAGTGGAAATCAAGCTTCTTCTGTGGAAATAGCCAGTTTCAACGACTTAATTATTTTTAGTGTAAATTGGAAATTAAAAATTGGTCTCCATATTGCAAGCAAAGTACGGGGGAATTTAAAAACAGAGAAATGTCATAACTCACATAGAAAATGTTGTTTAAAAGACACCCAGCCCAGTTTCTAATTCTAGATTTTTTTTTTTTTTAACTTTTGACTACCATTTTTGCGAGCAATGAATTATACATTTTTCTGTATGAACTGCTGTGTAAATTCATTTCTGTTTTTCTGCAGAGCAGAGCAACACAAAAATTCACAGAAAACAAGAATAAGAAGAGGGAAAATATTTTATTGGCTTCAATAGTAGCCCTAAGGCTGTTCACACCTCTGGCACGTTATTTCCGTTAATAGGAAAAAAGTTCATTGTAAAGTCTTTCAACTCACTATTCTAGAGGGTGCTGGAAAGACTACAGACCACCATGAACCAATAATGATGTACCAAAACTATGGAGAAGCACCAGGAAAGTAAGAAAAAATCTAGAAAACCAACGATATAGAATATTTTTTTAACCTTCAGCAAAAAAGTAAAACCCAAACTTACTATTAATGGGAAAAAATGGGAAATAGAAAGTCTTCTGCCATGGAGAGGCTATGGAAGGCTAAAAGAATTCTCTTAGCATCTGCATATGCTATTCTCTAGAATACTGATTCACATGTAGAAAAATGTTTAACAGAAAATAATTCTGGTGATGTTATTCTCATTTCCTTTCCTTCTTTTGTTTAAATGTATGTACGAATCTGTAAAAGAATTGTAGCTTGAGCTGTTGCTGAAGTTTAATGTCTCCAAGGTAGACAACTACATGGAACAGTTCAAAAAGGAGAAAAAAACCCAAAAAACAAATATAGCATTATGAAGGACACCACAAATCCTGCAAACACACACGTGAGTGGAAGTTCCTAACCTGAATGTTGTTAAAAGTCAGTAGTGACAACCATGTCTTATTTTTTTATCATTCCTTCCACCTGTTTTGGAACCATTCAGTGGAAACCCTCATGTTTAGTGTATCCTCCTGCACACATTTAATTCAAGGATTTCAATAGGACTAGATAAAACAATTTAACTGTCTTTGCTGACAGTTCACTCCTGTTTATTTCTCTACTACTCTGGAGTTTTAACATAAAAATGAAAGTTTATGTATTCAACCATTATATTAGTCAATTTTTAAATGTAATTGAAAAAAAATATATATATTCAATGAATTTAAATGCCCACATAAATATAGAACATAAAATATTAATATATAAGATGAAGAAATTTGCAACATACTTACATATGTGGGTCTGTATATACCAAGACATGTTTCCTTTTAAGGCCCTTATCATGTATAATATTTCAATTAGAATCTTCACATTTAGGATTTTTCGGTTTTTTCACATATTCTTTTGACCTCTCCTGCACATCCCTCTCCTGGCAACCAGACTATTTGCATGGTACAAATAGCAAGAGCTCTCTCACAGAGATCACCAGTGTATCAGAGAGAATATCAGGTACTTCTAGATGTGCAGCAAGACATCATTTGATACTATTAAAGGCATCCAGCAGTGCAAGACATTTTTATTACTTCACATGGCACAACATCAGTCGAAGAAATGTATGTACAAGGGCAAATGGAACTGCTTCAGATTGCACCTGGCACTACGCAACCACAGAAACAATATCTGGGGAAAAAAATTATAAAATAGATTTGACAGAAGAAAAAAAGTTCAGTTAGAAATTCTAACTCTAGTTATCCCATGATATTCCGCAGATCTGAGACTCTGAGATTGGGTTTTGTCAGAGAGCAATGACTATGGTACTTCATCAGCTATAGGAAGTGTTTTAGCTGTCTTAGTATTGAAAATCCCAATAAAATCACTGTTAAATTGGGAGGAACATGGATTTACACAATACAAGCTAAGGAAACAGCAGAAAAGGAAACAATTAATCCAGAAATATTATTAAGGTAAAATCGGCAAAACCGTTTACCTTTAGATTTCATTTCGTGAGCTCTTTCCACACAAAAAGTCAGGTCTTTATTTATTCTGTTACCTTTTTTTTTTTGTTTCTCTATTTTGTAAGTCAGCCATGCTAATTATAGAAAACTCTGTTATTATTAGATATTTATAATCCCCCGGTAACACCTTCTAATCTCTCCCTTTCTCTAGATAACAACCTCACAGCTCTGCAGACTTTACTCTTCTAATCACTTCCTGCATCATAACACTGCAGTACACGACTAAATACAATCCTTGAGAAATACTTGGATGCAAATATTCCTCACTCACGCCTTGTCTCTCTCCCACATTACCTTCCCTTCCAACACTCCTTTGCCAGCTCCTCTCCTGTTTTGAGCACATAGGACACTCCAGCCCAGTGGGAGCTTCTCTGTTGTTGAAATATTCTCCAACTTGTAACAGCTATCAAAGAAACAAGAAAATTTGACCTATTTGCAAAATTTCCACACTTTTTAATCTTCGTAATCAGTCCTGTCTCATTTACACCTTTTCTGTGATTTGCTTGACTTGATCATGGGTCAGCTTTACGAAGCTGCAAAATTTTTTGCAGTGTGCTCGTTTTTAACTCTTTTCCTTACTGTTACTGTTGTTAATGGCTGTTCATTCTTCCACTGTCTTCTCAACATGTTCAATGATCTATCTGTGTTTTAATTTTGCCAATTTTAATGCCACAGGTATGATGAATTGAAGAAAAAATAGTGAAAGAAATGAGTTCTAGCACTACACCTCCTTTATAAGTATCACTTGACCTTGAATACAGAACAAACAAACATACAAATAAAGCACCTCTTCTTTAATTTTTGTGTTTCCAGGGGAAAAGGCGGCTTGAGGAAAGTAGCCTTTTACCACCACAGAAATAATTTTGCACACAACAATACCCTCGGCTGATCTTAATCAGGATTTTGCCATGACCTTCACAAGGAAATTGCTCTCCTCCAACGAGCTAATGACTTCCTCATTTCAGCTGCTAATGGATTTTTCCTCCTCGACCTTGGGGACATCCCCAGCTCTGTGGACCTCTCCATCTCCCAGCAGCTGGGACCACCACTGCCCCTGTGTTTGTGAGATGTTTGCCTGTCTTGGGGTGACTGTATGATATTGTATTCCCTATCGTCTGCCCTACACCAGACATGAATCCTGTGCCTTTTTCTCTAAGCTAAGTCCAAGAGAAAGTGAAAAAAAAGAGCCAAGCAGTTTTGTATCTCAAGGACATATACACTCCCCTGCGTATTTTGCTGCTACAGAGCAGAGGAAAGCATTTTCCTGTTTTTCCTCAGCTCTTGGCTCTCTGCAGCAGGGAAGAGAGTGGCATTCTCTTGTTTTTTTAGGTAGCTTATTGTTTGTTAACTAAAGCACAGAGCCCTGGGACTTTGGCCTTTTCTTCTTCTTCTCTTCTGGGCTGTTCAGCTGCACCAGGACATCACCAGGAGGCTCCACACAGTGGCCTGGTGGGGCCCACGCCGAACCCCAGCTCCAGAGAGAGAGCACAGCCACCTCTACAAAGGACTTCGAATTTTACCAGGTTCTCTCTACAGCGAGAGGTTTTACTAACAATATTTAACAATATTCTTTTTTCCATGCCTGCGTGCACTCTGCTTGTTAAATAAATAACTTTTTTTCACTTTCCTCGGAGGAATTTCTTCCCAAACCTGTGGGGAAGCGGCAGCTGAAACCTGCGTTCTTCNCCTGTGGGGGAGGGGCAGCTGAAACCTGCGTTCTTTGGAGGGGATGTTCCTTTCAGAGCGTTTCCCTTAATTTGTCTCAAACTGGGACATTGCCACAACACAGTTCCAATAACGTCATTTCATCTCTCTCATGTCACCTGCTCCCCACCAGCATACGAACAAATTTTATCTTAATTATCACTTTTTATCACCTTTTTCTAATCACGTATTACTTTCATCATACTTACTACCAGGTATTCACATGTTCTGGGCATTAGCACTCTGTTTTCTTAGAGAAATCTTTAACTAAGTGCTGCAAGGAAATAAAAATGTTAGCATGCCACATATATTTACTGTTAATAAATAAAGGGGGATCACTGGCACCAAATAACGTGGTTTGCGTTATGTTTTGGGGTTGTTTGGCTTTTGTTTTAATTTCTTTTTCAGAAAAATCTAAGCATCAACACAAGTCATTCACTCTCTAAGCATGTCATGTTAAAATCACAAGCTTAAAGCTCTGTTTGGACAGTTAAGCTGAAGGAACTGAACCTGAGCACTGAAATTCTAGAATTAATAGTAAAAAAAGCCCAAACTACAACCAGCTCTTGAATATTTTTTTTCTTTCAGTAGTACTGTGAATAAAAAGCATTTGCATTTAACTTTGGACAAATTTTAAAGTTCCCAAGCATTTAACAAGCAAGGATAATGACATAATAATGGGTATAAAGAAAATAATTCTGGATACCTGTCCCGTTCCACTGTATAAAGGGAGTCGGGGAGGATTCTTTTTGATAGATTTTTTCGATGAAAATAAAGCACAAACGTGGCGATATTATATCTGAGGACCGTTTATTGATAGAAAAGAGTAAGTGTTCCTACCGAAGTGGGATAGAAAAGAGAGTAGAGAGGGAAAAGAGAGAGAAATAGGAAGAAATAGAAGACAGAGACAGCGTTACCACAAGAAACTCCGGGGGCTTTGTCAGAGTCAGCTCAGCAAACAGAGCGTGCGTGCTGCCACCCGCAGTATGTCTGCGTTGCTCCCGTGGTGGGTTGGGCGCGAATTCCAAACAGCAGCAGGCTGCACGTTCCTTCCGTCGTCGGCGGAGAACCAGCTGGGTACAAGCAGCAGTTGCTGCAGGCTCTGCCAGGTACAGGCGGGCTCGGCAAGGTGGTTGCTACGGGCTGGTGCTATAGCAGGTTGGTGCAGCGGGCAGCGCAGGAAACACAGTGGCGGTGGCTGCGGCAGTGGCCGGCAAACACGGTGGAAGCGGCTGGGTAGCGGCAGTGGAGACTGCTCTGTCAGGGAGGCAGTGGAACACGAAGTCGTCACGATGACGAGCTGGTTCGTGGGAACGGTGAAGTAAATGTGATAAACATGTATTATGGTGTTGGCTTTCACAAACATTGGAGTAGATACTATGTGTTGTGCATCCTAGTGTTGACTTTGTGGGAGTGGTTTTACTGTTTGGAGGGGAGGGAACTGGGTGTTGGTTTTCACTGGGGCTACAGCTATTTTTGACAGGAATATTGTGTTTCCATCAGAGACTTGTTGTAATTGGATAACATTTAACCAATGAGGGAATTGAAACCTATTGAATGTCTCAAAAACTGACAAATGCCCTCGACGAGGATGACTGTGCATGCTCTAAAAAGGCGGAACAGAAGAGGAGCCATGTTAACTAGTTCAGAAAATGTTTTAATGTGAATAATTGTTTATGAATATATATTTGACTGATGCAATACCTAGAGTATATAAGGAGGTTGCTGTTGTTAACCGGCGTGCCTCTGGCTGTGGCTATGCACCCAGCGCTGTTACTTTTGCTTTGTTGACTTTGTCCTTCATTAAATCTTTTAAATTTTAACTGAGGAGGAGGCTCAGTTTCTCACATAAAGCAAAGCAAGTATCGGCAGGGAAACAGGACCACAGAGAAGAAAAAATGAAGGAGGGAGGAGGGGCAAAGCTGGCCTTACAGGCGAGCCCCCACTCCCTCCAAAAAGACCCAAAAGTAAATGGTTCCCATTGTGTTGCAGTTAACTGCTTGCATGTGCTAAGGCTCCTCTCCCAGCCCTATTTCCCTGGCATTCGGGGTATCTGTCTCACTGGCAAATGGTGGGTCGCTCATGGCCCAGTCATGGAAGCTTTCACTGCCCTGCTTGGCTACCAGGCAAAGCCTCCCCAGGACAGGGCTGCCAGCATGTGTACAGCTCTTACAGGAATATAACATATGTTGAGGCATAAATGAAAATGAGATTGGTCCCTCTCAAAACCCTAGGAATGTGAGCAGCAAACCCACGATAGTAGGTCAGTGGGATTGGGAGGAGTTTTAGTGGAAGAATTACAAGAAACAGAGGAGTGTGACTGTAGGTATCAGTCTCAGGAGGGAGGCAGATGATGGCTGTAGCACTACAGGACTGGTAGGTGCAAAAGAACTCATCTCTTTCCTTTCCTGAGTGACAGTGGCACTTTTATTATCAAGACCTTGTGCTGAATCGCCCCAAATTGGGCCAAGAGACACTTCCAAGACAAAGCCCAAGAAGTGGGTATTTGCTTTATTCAGCGCACCGGGTGTGTGGGGGATTTATCCTCCTAACATGCACACCCCAAGCACACAGCAGATTACAATATATGGTTACATTTTATGTATATTTATGGTTTTCCTTAGAAAAGGTGTGGTTATGCAAATTATTTATTGGAACTCATTACCATACTCATTAGTATGTTCATTAGCATGCTCATTATCACACATGGTGCACAGACGCAGTGCTCCCTGGTGGTCGCGCCAAGGAAGGCTCAGTGGTCATTTTGATGAAGGCTGAACGTCTTCCTCACTGCGCAGTTTTCACCTTTCTTCTCTAGGCATGTGCAGTCTCTTGCTAGCTGTTTCAGCAGTTTCTTCACTGGTTTTGGTAAGCTTTGTCCCTCATTTTGCAAGCTTTGTTCTCTATCTCTTGCCGAGTTATTTGCTAACTTCTACATTGGTTGCAATGTATCTTATTCTTGCCCAAATATGCCCAAGTACCATGATTTTAACCCTTCCATTAACTACTCCCTGGCTGTGGCCAATTTCCTGTATTCTTAAAACCCCATCTGATTAACAATTAGATGCCACCTTTGGACAGCAGCCCACAGTACTTGGAGAAAAACTCTGCTCCCTAAAAGCGAAGGAGAAACAGGCTGGTGAAACCTGAATGAACTGTTTATGGGGATTATACGAGTGGATGACAACCTTGTCTTCAAGTGGATGATAACAGCCTGCTCAGGAGATGTAGGTACCTAGTTCCAATGTAAGAATCTGCTGAGCCAGAGGGATGTGGGCACCTGCATACAAATCAGAATTCAGCATCCCCAGAGACAGAAAGGCTTTGTCTTTGCTTGTGCGCCTCATATCACAAAACATCCACAAACAGCTGCAAGCTGTTCAACTTGTTATTATTTCAGTTTTTCATCAGTTAGCAAAAATTACCGAACATGTCTCTATTGAAAATTCACAGTTTGCTTATTTTCCTTGTTATAGTAATAGGTTATAATAGTTTTTATTTTCTGAATAAAGATTTAAGGTCATGCCAGAATAAAACAAAAAGCAAACAATAAATACTATGATCTCATATGCAATTGAAGCAGAATTGCCCATATTAACTTGTCAAAAAATACAGTAGAACATGTGGCTAGCCTGCCCACAATTTTTCAATGTGTTTTTGATTACATCATGATTTAATATTGACACTTTTTTGGGACTTGGTTATTTCGATACAAAAGGTTTTGCAAAATACTGCAAACTTGAAATGTGTCTTACCAACATTTTGAATGTTTATACTTTTAAAGAAATCCTCTTCTGAACATTTGTGCTTAGTAAAAGATATGTTGAATATAGAAAACTATGCCTAAATATGGCTGATGTATAATTAAAAGACAATCAGAATTAATTTTCAAGAAATGTCTTTACAGTCATTGGAAATTTCCTTTTCTTTATGAACCTATGAGTAGTTAAAGAGCATTTACTCTGCATGTGAGGGGAGTGGGATGGGGTGAGTCGGGTGTGTTTGCATATCTTCAGAGAAATCAGAAACCACCATAGCAAGGTATTGTAACACCAAGTATTCTGAACTAGATCAGTGAGAGCAACAGGTAAATGCTTTTCTGAGCAACCAGATCCAATGTAAGCAGAGAGTGCTGTTTTTAACATTAAAAAGCCATAATTAATAGTATATGGACTAACCAAATCCATTTACTTCAACTTACAGACATTCTATGAATCATAATGTAGTACTTACTTATAATATTCATAAGTTATTTGTGAATGGTTATCAAAACCCTTTGATTCCTTGGAACTCAATTAAAACCTCACGATACTTGGAAAATTAAGAAGTTCCTTAACTATGGTATTAATTCAGAGGGCATAGGGTAAACAAATAACCGTTTCAAAGGTAGACAGGTGTGTTGGTCTGAAAACAAACCAATGGGAGATCACAAGTCAAGATTGAAATTAAAAATAAGTGAAATAATACAAGGAAAAGCACTGACAAAGTCAGATAGACAAAGACAAACCTGACACCCTGTTAGGGTGGTGGTAGCAGTCCAACTGAAGTAGTTCAGTTCAAGCGGTGATCTTGTGAAGGTCTGGTCTCCAGCTGAAGGTCCAGTGGTAGCTCTTGCCCTCTGGTAACCCAGTAGACAGGGCTAGCTCAGGCACTTCCAAGGCCAGGTTATATCCAGGTGGGAACACCTGGCTCCTCCCTCCTGGGCAGAGCATCCCACAATGGGATGAGGTAAGTCTATGAGTCATGTGGTGGGTCCTTGATGGCCCATTGTCTGTCATCCGGGGTGGGCCATTAGCAGGTGATAACAGCTAACGGCCCACAGCTGGTGGTAATAGAATACTTAAAAACATCTATATTGCAACCTAGGACAACAGGATACAGTCAAAACGGTTTGTGGTGTTTGGTTGTTTTGATATGCCCTCACGAGTTAAAAATTTAATATATGCCTTTTCCTCCTCACATTTAAATCATTTGACTAGTCATTTTCATAAACTAAAATCATTTGACATCATATTCAGAAAAAAAAGGTACAGACAAATACACGCTATGAAATGCTTATATTTCAATTTATTTTTATGTCAGCGCTTGGAGTTTTTTCAAGGCTGGACAAGACAAATCCAGTTGATCTGATGCAGTGCTGGCAGTGATCCCACCCGTGTGACAGTCTTCTCTTGTGACTACTGAACTCAGCGAGGGAAATCAGTCTGAATGTGGGTTGTTAAGCTGAATCAGGGACTTTTAAGTTCTTCTTTTTACAGATAATGAACTTGAGTAATATAAATCCCCTACATCTTACTTATCTGTTTGAAATGAAAGAAGTTGTCATGTGGCAAGGTCTATTCAAATCCGTCTCACCAAGCATTAAACTGTGTTACTAAATGAAATTGGAATCTGTAAAGTAGTTACTGTACAGCCAGGATATTGTGCTAAAATCAGACTTTTGCATGACATAATGCCTTTATGTCAACAGCTGCACATGTAGATGAAAAACAGATTATCAGGAGTAACTAGAATGGTGCCTCATATATTATCCATGTCTAATATTCTTTATAGGTGCTTTGATGATCATTATGTGGGACTGGTGTCTGAAGAAAGTCTTATTTGTGTTAAATTTATCATCCAATTTCATTTCTACCCTCATAGAATCAGTATAACATAAATATTTGTACCGAGACAAATTTTTTCCAATGTTCAGAAGGAGACTTTGAGTTTCCTGCACTCCCCTGTGGCTTCAAAAGCCCCACCTAAATGCAGATTTGAAGAATAGTCCATACCAAAGAGAACTTTTTTGCATAAAGTCGTACTATGCCTTTTTATTCAGCATTCACATACATGCTCCAAAGTTTAGAGAGAGCCTATTTCTTAACTGGAATCTCTTTGAAAGTGATCGTAATTTCCTCTATTACGAAAAATGAGGCCCATACTCAGTCTAACAGAGACTGTGTCAGCAGGTAGAGATGACTTGGACACTCTCTTGCAAATTCTTTAAAATTCCCCTCTGCTCACATAGCCATGACCAAAAGAGGATGCCACATGCAATTAAAGAGAACAGGAAGAAATTAAATTGTTTTATCCACATAAAAAATACCATCATCACCAAAATTACAGAGAAGAGACATTCACATGAAATGATACGACATTCAAATGCTTCTCTCAAAAAGTTTCTGCATTTCTTTATCTAATTAGAACTGCACACTGCAAGAATCAATGCTTCTCTAATGCCTTTCCTGCTGCAGTCGTGACTTTACAAGGATAGTTATTGCAAAGGCAGCTGCTACTGATGACTACCATTATTTCCCCATTCCGTAGCTCAATTCCATACTCTCATAAAGCATTGTGACACAAGTCTCGAGCAGCCCTGTAATTTCCCCGAAATTACTGGGAATTTTGGGCAGGGCTGTTTAGAGTGAATTGGTATCATTCACACAAATATACTCATTGATACTGTCTTTGCTCTCCTCTTAGATGTATTAGTTCCAGTCACTTGTTTCTGCCAACTGCAGTCCCTCACAATATCCTTCTCTAAACTGGAGAGAGAAGGATTTAATGAGTGTGCTATTAGATGGATAAGAAAGTGGTTGGATGGTCACCTCCATAGGGTAGGGGTCAGCAGCTCAGAGTCACGATGGACGTCAGTGACCCATGGTGTCCCTTGGGGGTCCGTGCTGGGACCAGTGTGATTTAATATCTGAACCAATGACGCAGACAGAGGGATTGAGGCACCCTCTGCAGGTTTGTAGGTGAAACCAAGCTGAGTGTGCAGTGACAGGATGGCATCCAGAGGGATCTGGACATCCCCAGGAGTGGCCCATGGGGATCTCATGAGGGTTAACCAGGTCAGAGGCTGGTTCTGACCCTGCATCAGGGCAGCCCCGGGCTGGATCCAGGCTGGGGCTGAGCAGATGGAGCAGCCCTGGGAGGAGCCCTGGGGGTGCTGTGGGGGAGAGCTGGGACCCCAAACCCCCTGTGTTGAGACCCCAAACCCCCCTGTGCTGGGACCCCAAACCCC
>VZTD01005094.1:103244-116021 GCA_013397725.1 Rhagologus leucostigma | reverse complement strand
TGACAAGGGCTGGAGGGACAGGACACAGGGAATGGCTTCCCACTGCCAGAGGGCAGGGCTGGATGGGATATTGGGAAGGAATTGTTCCCTGGGAGGGTGGGCAGGCCCTGGCACAGGGTGCCCAGAGCAGCTGTGGCTGCCCCTGGATCCCTGGCAGTGTCCAAGGCCAGGCTGGACGGGGCTTGGAGCAGGCTGGGACAGTGGGAGGTGTGCCTGCCCATGGCAGGGGTGGCATGAGCTTTGGGATCCCTTCCAGCCCAAACCATCCTGTGGTTCTGTGGTTCTACTGTAACTGCTGCTGACAATGACCATTAATGCTTGACATGCCATACTTAGGCCTTAAAGCAAGTACAGCTATATTATCCCTCTAACTTCCAAAAGTTCTTTGTAAGAGAGGTGCAGATATCTGTCTTAAAAATGTAGCAACAAATAGAGATTTTAAAGTCATCTAAAATGACTCTGACAATGTACAACATTATTAGAGAGATCACCTTCCCTGCGGTTGATAAATCCCTGTGTCAGAAGTAGGGGGCAGAATGCATATGTTAGAGGTAAACTATGAAAAAGGACTTAGAACACTCATTAATATACACATATTCTCTGCAATTTCTGTAAATGATAGACAGGAACGTAGATGCACTGCAACACAGTGTAAAAATAATAAATAACCTACTGCCACCTGCTGCTCATGAGTCTGAGCTGTTCTGAGGTCACTTGGGTTTGATTTATCTTTGTTTCATATTTGGAGGAAAAAACAGATTCCTGTCGCAAACGTCTTTCCTTAGCATCTGAAAAAACCCTGCTTAAAGCTGTTCAGTGCCAGAATTTTTAAAAATTTATTTATCAGAAATTAACTTATTATTAAAAATTAATAATTTTTTTCATGATTTATTATTTAAAATTTTCCCGCAGAATATCAACCATTCTCTAGGAAAAATCATTACTGCACAACAAATGTTGTTGTTCTTGTTTCCAAGTTTTTGAAAAACATGTGCTAAAGTTTGGTAATTATTTATAAGACACAAATGCTGCAGTATCTCTGTACAAAAGGGACTATTTTTATTGTGAATTTTATCAATTTTTTTTAACGCTTTTAAAATCACTTGATTTGATCTTTTTTTATCTCCATAACTAAAAATTTGTTAGCTTAATTAGGTTTTTTTCCTTAGAAATATATATATGGATTATTTGAGGTGAGTATTCAATATACTGTCTATTCATTCGCATGATTACATGGAGCAGTATGATCAAAAAATGTCCTTGGAAAAATGAAATTATCAATTATGTTATAATTATGGTACAATTAATCTTGTTTATCTTTAAAAAAAAACAGCAATAAAACTTTATGCTCCGCATGGTTCCTATCCAGTACATTTTTAATTAGGGAATTCTTCCACAGGAGCACAGATACCTCTATTATTAAAACCTCTTTTGCCAACTAATCTTATTAATTATATTCTTGAGTATAGCCCATAAGTGTGATGGAGCAAGCATTATTGTTTTCTTCAGTGAGTGGATTCTGAACTGCTTTCTGACCACAGTATTTGACAGCCGTGTATAGCCACACTTTATCCTCATGTTCTTCTCCGTGGTGTTAATTAACACAGTGTCACCTTTCTGAAGAGCTGTTATTAAGTGCAGGCTGCCTTTTGCTGTAAGATGATGTCAGCAAAGTAATTGTTCACATATCTAAGGCTTTTATTTGCTCGAGTACAAAATAACTGCACAAGTTGTTATATTATGCAGGAAAAAAATAGAATAATCTAATAGAACAGTCTAGAATAACCCTACATAGTTTGGCTGTGTATTTCAAATGGATTTTTGAAAGTGTTCAATGTTGTCCAAGCCCTGATACCACCGGTCTCGATACCTTAATTACAATGAGAAAAACATTAGGTCAATGCCATGTGGTTTTTTATAATCCAGTAAGAGGTTTTTGTTCTGACAGTGTGTGAAAATGCTGCCCCTAAAACAATATAGGAAATCTACTCTGGAAAAAAAGGTTCTTTGCATTTGTGCTGGCCTAGTTTTCAGCAGATGTGACTGCTGTCTGATAATAAAAGTCAAAGCTGATGGAAAGGATCTTTTTAAAAAAAGATATCATGACCTTATGAACACCAGAAATGTTTTGAAAGTTGTTTACCTAAATCCCATGGACCACCTGGGAAAAAAAAAAGCTTTGATTTCTTGAGTTGGAAATGCTCATATTTTAGAATGGATTATCTAATTATGATGAAGGAGTCTGTGATAAAGTACGTTATTTTAGGACTAATATTTTGATTAAAAACCAGAAAGCGATATGCTAACAGCCTTGTCATACTTCCTTGTACCCAGCATTTCTCAAAGAATTCCTAGAATCAGGGTATTTTGTGTATAACAGGTCTTCATATTTTATGTATATTATTGTCTACAAATCTACTCAGAATTTAGAGATTCCTCTAAAAAGGAATCAGAAAATAACAGATTATGAAAAGCACTTTATTTTCTGAATCAACATCAAACACTTCTAAACCTATTGCTGTCCAATGACAGCAGAGCATGAATGGAATAATTTTGGATGAGTATTTTGTGTATAGTCCTCAATACTTCTTGAACCTCCTCCTCCTCCTCCAAAGCCTGCAATTACTGTGCCATTTGGAAAACAGAAAAAAAATCTTCATTATATAACTTTGTAAACGTTTATTATTTATGGTCCATAGATTAATGTTGACAGAACTCGTACCTGAAACATGAAAAATTGGCTCCTCAAGAGGTGCATTACAACCCAGCATATCTTTCCTCCTATCCTCGCGTGCAAAATCAGCAGTGAATGGCACATTTTCTTCAGCCTTCGTAGTGGTGTGAGTTAGGGACAAAAAAATTCCCAAAAGACAAAGCTAAGCACATATTTAGTCTTCAGAGCTAATATCTGATTATTTGCAAATACAACTCTTTCTAATATCTCTGGTAAACAATAATGGGTTAAAAAAAAAATCCCATAATATTGAGTTAATGAATTTTCCTCTCATTTTACCGAAAGGTATAACAGTCACTTCAAAATAATAAACAGACAGACATCTTTTATTTCAGAACTTGATAAGAGCTCTGCTGTTGGAGGAAGAATTAAAGTGGGCAAAGTCTAGCCAAAATAACCAAGAGGGCTGCTACAATTTTACTGGAAGAAAAAATATGATGTAATTTTTAAATCTACGTCAGATATTTGGAAATTCCTGGATGCTGGATTTTCACATTCCTCTTGAACTAATTCTCTCAGATAAGTGTAAGGAAAATTTTCAACTTCTACAAATATCAGAAGCTAGATTCTGTGAGATTATGAAGACTGTGATCCAGGGAAAATATTATGTCTGGATCACTCTTTTACAATTTATATTTTAACAAAATTGTCATTAATTGCTCTTGTGAAAAAAGAAAAGAAGAAAAACCAACAACAAAAAAACCCAAACCAGACTCCTTAAAGAAAACAAGTGAAATAGTTCTGGAAAGCATTTCAACTGGACAGAAATTTTATGAACACTTATATTCACCCAGGGAGAGTTTAATCATATGCTTAAGTACCTAACATGCTAAGACACTATTTTTTTGTAAAGTATATGGATAGAAAATGACTATTTAAATCAATGTCCAGGAGCCTTGGAAACTCTCACTAAGGAAAAATTTGCAAAGAAAAAAAGCTTCTCAAAAGTTTTCTTTAGTCTTTTTTTTCCTCTTTGTTTAATTCCAAGGCTGGGATTCTAAATTTCTTATGCCTGGCACTGGATTTCTGTTCATTTTCTTAATTTATGTAAGTCCTCTTGCCATCAGAGTCCATAATTTGAAGCAGGATTTTGAAAGGCTGTTGAAGTCTGGGAAACCCATCACTGAAATTCCTGACAGAATGAAAATATCAAAGAAAAGCAATTTACTGGGGGTCTAATAACAAGAATATATATTACAAAACTTAATGCCAAAAATAGTAGAGGAATAGAAACGTGTGTTCATCATCTACCTGTGAGTAATTTGTATTTGATAAAAAAAAACCCAAACAAACCCTTGAGCGTTGGTCTTGGTTGGAGATTTAGGGAAAAAGATCAAACTAAAAGGAATACAAAAATGTTGTTAGTGTGCCCAAGGTAATTGCATCACAAGATAGAGGAGATGGGTGATAAATTATTTTCTTGTCCTAAATTGTAAAATAAATAAAAAATCAGACAAAAATCCTCTCCACAGGTGCCTCAGAAGGCAAAAGGTAAGAGAAGTTTTAGATAAACTCCAGAGCAATATTTTACCCAATATGTGCACAAGGACAATGGGAAATCCATTTATGATGGTGTTTAAGCTTGGAATTGGTTAACTGTTCTCAAAAAGCCAGCAATTTTTAAAGGAAGACTAGTGGAAAATTCCACTGTATTCAATAACAGAAACAAACACTTTTATGGCAGATTATACAGCATGGCAAGTGATTGAATTCCATGCTTCAGGAGATTTTTCAAACTCCATGTTTTTATAGAGTGTATTTTACAGTTCAGTTTACCAAAATATTTTAGTTTTTACTCACTGGCCCACTATCAAACTCATTGCTATCCTCTTCACTGTCAAACCAAAGACAGGTACAGGAGAAACAGAGTCCAAATCCTGACAACCAAAGCAGGCTTCACAAGACCTGGCCTTCAATTCATTCCATGAATTAACCTTGAAAAAATCAGTGAATTTCTTTCTCAGGTACAGGGCAATGTTAATTTATTTCAAAGTGTCTCGTTGAGAGAAGTGCCAATGAAATGCACTGGATATAATTTTAACAGCTAATTGTTATTGTTACAGCCACTCAGCATTTCATCTGAAGGGCGTATTTTTATTAAATAAGATAGGCAGACAGCAAATGTCAAAGTCATATAAATGTCCATGTGGGGGAAGTCAATCTTTATTCAAGGTTCTACAGTTCAAAATTAAGCAAGTAGATTAAGTCAATTAGTTAGCCGTTGATTCAACATGAACTTGATGAAGTCCTTTGTCAGAGCCATCTGCAGTGCCTAAATTTTAAACACGATGTATAATAAATTGAAACTAATGCAAAACAGCAGGGTGGAATGTGGGAATTATTAAGTGGGCGTTAAGGGTTTGTCCTGCAGGAATACTCCTTCCTGCTGCCTGTGAAAAAGACAGTGGGACGTGGCTCTGAAATCCTGAAGCAGGAATGCCTAACATTATTTTGAAATGTGCTTTTTTTAGAGTCCTGTCACATTGTTTAGAACAAGCTAATTAGCAAACAAGCAGTCTAAGAATTTCAGTTGCATCTTTGCATTACTTCTCGCCTCTGTTTCACTACTTAAAGATTATTGTAGCCCCAAAGCTGCTTGGATCAATTACTGAAGGATTTTTTTCATCTCTTGAAAACTTTGAGGTGTTCTTTTGAAGGCTGTTAGGTTGTCCAAGACTTTAATCTCAATATTGATGACCCATCTGCTTGGAGGGTTTGCAACTATCTCACAGCACTGAAACACTGAGCTTTTTTCCTGCCTCATTAAGTTCTGTTTACAGGCATAGCCCAATAAAGATTAGTACCAACATATTCTGTTCCACCACTTCTTGTCACCCTTACTTCTTTTATTTTCCCCAAGAAATGCCAAGTCAGTAATTCTGTATTTTCATTCTACTTCGAAAAATTTTTCCCCCAACACATTTTAATTGTCTGTTGATCCAGTATGAAGTGCCTGCTACACACACCTCACTGCTCATTCACAAATAGAGAATTGCAATCCATGTCTCACTCAGATTGCCATGATTTAATAGAGCTAAGGGATATTAATAATTTTGATTTGTTATTCTAACATTATTCACCTTAAGTGTACATGCTTCATTGTTTTGGGACTTTGGGAGCTGATGTTGGATCACCTGATTTCAGTGGGCATCCTGAAGACTTGAGAGATGTATTTATGCTGAGATTAATTCTATCTGGGTCATATAGTTAAACTTTGGAGTGGGATTATTGCGGAAACTAAATGTGTCTCCATTTTTCCTTTGACTTCCTAAAGGAGAAGATGGAGC
The DNA here is from genome assembly GCA_013397725.1 of Rhagologus leucostigma. Classification (NCBI taxonomy): domain Eukaryota; kingdom Metazoa; phylum Chordata; class Aves; order Passeriformes; genus Rhagologus; species Rhagologus leucostigma. Next base: position 110,000 of record VZTD01005094.1, on the reverse strand, counting down.
ACTCATAAAACGGTGTGGTGACCTTGGGAATACATTTCTATTACAGTTCTTGGAGTTGTTTAGGTACTGTTGTGAATTTATGAAGTGATTATAAAGACTTCATGTTTGCCCTGAAGCTGAAATTCCCCAGTTGGCTGCAATGATCCCATCCTGGCTCACCCCACAGCCCAAGTAAGGCAGGCACTTCCCTTGATGGAGAATCTCAGGCACGAAAATGGGCTCTCATCTGCACCAGAGCTGCGACTCAGAGTGGGATCCAACCTGCTGTGGGAGCTCAGGAAGCCTTTTTAGCAGAGGGCTCAAACATGTACATCACCCTTTACAAAAGGCATTTCTAAATGACTTAGGTAAAGGGACAGACCCTGGAATTTGGGAATGTTGCACAACAGATCATCCATTTCATTATCTTTGTGGTAAATGACTGCACTTTGCCTTAAACTCTGAAGCATGAGATTCACTTTTTTTTTTCTTTTTTTGTTACAAACATGGGTTCTGATAAAATACAACAGAAGACCTTCTGGAGAGCTTAGCAGCACAGATTTTTCCATCTTGTGATCTTTACCTTGGCAGTAATGATGTGCATAATGTCTGAAATAATATAAAATTTCTTCTTAATAATTACTGCAAAACAAAAAGTATCAAACCATAGTCCAAAAATATTGCAGCTTTTTCTCAAGTGCTCAATACTAGTCTGCTAGACGTTTCTGCGTTCTTAAAACTGCAGCTTTGTTCATTATTGGTACAAATAGGTGATTGAGTGAAGACTGGTTGAAAGGTTAATGTGCTAAGCACACGATGCAAGGCAAATTGGGATCACAAAAAAAAAAGGAAAGGATGTTCTGCAGAATGTAGAGTGGAAAAACAACTAAAATTCTAACTTTTATTCATCACTCAATTGTACAATTGTACAGTTACTCTCTTGGCATTCAGGAGTATTAATTCTTCCACTGTCTGAAGCACAGAAAACAGGTGACTCTTGTCCACCACTGAATGTGAAAGAGTGTGACCAGGTCCTGGCTCTGGTCACAAATGTAGGTAAAATCATTGTGGTTGAAAACACCAACACCATGAGACAGCTTCTTCTCAGTCACTGGTAATCAGTGGCAAAAGGAGGATTTTTGGTTTGATTTAGTTTTGTCTCAAGGGTGTTCTCCGTATGGTGTAGCTACACTAACTACAGTAACTACAGTCTTGTTTGCGTCTCCCTAAAGATGCAGAGATGAGACAATGAGCTCCTACAAAAGGTGATTTTGAACATTCTGCTCTAAACAGCACCCTGGAGCATCTCTGCTCACTCTCTGGTTATTATGCCAGACACCAGCTGCCATGTGTGCTGCTCTTTTCTCACAGCAGATGACAACGTAATCGGTAAGACTTTGCTCGCTGTGATCCACTGAGATGAAGTATTTGGCAAAACAACATTTCTAGCACGGAATCACATGTTAATGAAACCATTCCTTGTTGCTACCTGTCTTTATTAGAGCCAGCCTTTGCATAGGGGGAAATTGCTTTGGACAAGCAGAGGAAATAAAGCAGGTTCAGCTTCTCTTCACAATCTTTGGTTGTTATTATCACAACTGCACCAATCATCCTGCTTTGACCATCCCTTTTGTGCAGCCCTTGTGCTCTGTGTTCTCCACTGGGGTTAAAGACAAGGGGGTTGCAATCTTATCCTTTTCTTCTACAGCCTGGAGAGGAGAAGACTGTGTGGGGACCCCATGGCAAACTCCCAGCGCCTGAAGCGGACGTACAGGGAAGCCAGAGAGGGACCCTGCATCAGGAATTGTAGTGATAGAAAAAAGGAGTCATGGATAAAAACTGAAAGGGGGAAAATTTGCACTAGATATTAGGAAGAAATTCTTTATTATGAGGGTGGTGAGACACTGGCACAGGTTGCCCAGGGAGGCTGTGGAAGCCACAACTGTGGCAGTTCTCAAAGCCAGGCTGGATAAGGCCTTGAGCAACCAGGTCTAGTGAGAGGTGTCCCTGCCCACGGCAGTGGTATTTGTGACTAGATGATCATTAAGATCCCTTCCAACCCCTCAACATTATATGATTCTATGATTCACTGCTGAGGAAATTATTATTCCATTTGGTACTCATCTTTACCCTTTCTCTTAAGCAAAAATAAAGGAAAAGGAAAGAAAATACTTCAAAAAGCTCTTAGCAGACCATCACTGTGGTCCTTGTCCTTTTTAACTGTGGTTTCTTGTCAGTTTGGATTTTTTTGGGGGGGGGGGGGGGGGGGGGGTTTAATATGAAGAATATGAGAATATCCTTGAATATGAAGATATCCACCATCTTTGAGGACAACAGCATCATCCTTTCGTTTGGGGTTCAGAGAGGGAAGGGGAGCAGCAGTGACAGCAGCAGTGACAGTCAGTCCATGGTGTACACCCAGGGCCTGAGTTCAGAGCAGGCTCTGCCTCACACAGGTGTACAGGTCAGAGTAAGTAATGCCTTGGCCATGCTTTGACAAGGGAAAGAGAGAAGAATCCTGTTGGGAATGAAGATGGAAAGTCTCTCTGCTGTACCTGTTGACTTTCTTTTACTGTTTTCTTCCAGGATCACCATGACCCTGGCTGTGTGTGATCATAATGGTGCTTCATGTTCACCACACATTCCTGGAGGGAAATAAAATTTGCTGCCAGTTGCAGGTGATGCTCAGTTAATGCAGCTGGACTTTCTCTCTTACAATTTTGCTGTCTATTTTCGGCTTCTTTGCACTTCCAGCAATCACTTCCCCATTCTGACACACATGGGGAAGACATGTTTATTTAAATCCTGAAATTTGTACCTTTACTGAATTAATAGCTAATGAGAAAGCAAAAGTCATTCTACCTTCTCTCTTTAGAGATTTTTCTGGGTCCTCTACCATGTATATAGTGTCTATATATAGACACTACTGCATTTATTAATGCATTATGTTAATATTAAGACCAAAAGATAAACCAAACTCATATGGTCTCACTAAATAACATTGCAACTTCTGGAAATGGCATTCTGGGCTAGATGGGCCTTGGATCTCACCAAGAGGAAGATTTCTTATGTTCTGAAATCCTTTTGATTTTTATTGATTCCAAAGGAGAAGAACTGGGAGTTAGAGTGAAAACACTGCATAAGGGAATTTTTTTATTAGGGTGTTAAGAGTTTTATGAATCCGACAAAATTTAGTGGCTGTGATATATATTCACCTACAAACTACTGACACACTATTCATATGTCTTTTTGTATGCAATGTCCCTAAACCAAGATAAAGCTATGGAGTTATCTGTCTTGGAAACAGAAATAAGTTTACCTCAAACTCCAAAAAGCAAAATAATGGAATTATCCAGGAAAGAGTTTTTCCCAAACACAACTATTTCTTCATGTGACAAACCCGAGTGGGACACAGGTGATTTCTTGCATCCCTGAGTGTGTTCCCACATGGTTAAATACTTCATGAAGTGCAGCTGCCACATGGTATTCACCAGTACCCTGTTACTCCAGCAAATTACATGCCCCACGCTGGGCAAGTCTCACTGTGTGATGTCTCACTTGAAGTTTTTTCCCTGCTCCTTTGAACAAATTTCTGCAGAATTCGGCTGTTACACAGTGCTCGTATTTATGCAATATCATGTGTATTACTATAATGACTATAATGAACCCTCTACTAAACCTAAATGAATAACTGCCTTTGATCCAACTTAATGGTCATTTTGCTTTATCACAATTTGGAGAGGATTCTGTTTGGTGCTGTTGATTGTGGCCATCAACAAGAGTCCAACACTAGGAACATTTGGAAATCTGTGTGTACAAACTGTGTGACCATCTGCTTGCTTAACTGATATGAGGAGACACTAATTATATGAGAAAAGAGCCAGTTTGCTGCCTGAGAAATCACGAAAATGTGTGCACATCACAGATACACAAATGCAGGCTCATGTTTCTGAGCAGCATTTGGGGCAGACTGCTTGTGAAGTGGCAGATATGCCCCAGGCACACTGAAAGCATGAGAGGTCATTCACCACTCTTACTTCTTAAATTCTTTGGAGTTCAAAAAACACTCAACTATATTTCTTCAGCTACATTTTTCTTTATGCAGCTGCAAAAATAATAACTTCGGTTTTCTTGGTGCTTTGGTGCTTGATATCCATTTACTATAAATCCTCCCCAAAACCATAGAGAGAATCACTCACTGGTCCATTGCCTTAGCAAACAATGTTGTATTCAGCTCCCAGCAGAGGAAGCAGGTATCTCAGATATTCCTGAGTCGGACATGGATTTAATAATCTTTAACAAACGTTTCTTCTCCAATGTTCCTTACCTACTCTTAAACTCATGGAGTTATTCATACATACACATGAATCTTTACGTATTTTCAGATTCAAAATCTGTAAGACATTTCCAGGGAGGAGGTGGTTTGCAGAGATGCTTTGCTGCACATAACCATTAAGATATGGATTGCTTTGAGATAGGCAAAACCAAGAGTGCATATTCACTCTTAGTGTGCCAAAGGACCAGCAGCCTCTCTCCCTTTTTAGACAACAGACCGAAACACCCAAAAAACTGCTGGCAGGATTTTGAGACTTCAACTTATGGACATATGCTGTTTTCTTATGAAGAACGTTAGATTTATAAGACAATTATTGCTGTATTAAGCAGTATCTGTGTTTTGGTTTTACGACTTCCTGATTTGATCATCGTAAGAGTAACATAATGCCGCCATTGTACCGGGGACGGAGAGAAACGAGGCAGGCAGGATCCAGGGAAAGCAGAATTATTTATTAATATCCAGACAGATTTTTATCCTGTAACTCACTGGAACAGCATCAGGTGATTGGTCCCTTGACCATCCACCTCTCAGGATGATTGGCTAAATCCTACAACACCCATTTCAAAACAATTCTGCAACTAAACATAACAATAATGCAAAACGTTGTACAGCTGTAAGATAAAGGAGTTATTTACAAAAACCCGTAGCAGTGTTTTTCATAGCGCTGTGAGAAACACAGAGCTCTCAGCGAATGCTGCAGAGAACTGGAATATTTCTCTGCTGAAGCTTTTCAGTGTCCACAACGTAAGTTTCTGAAGACAGAGGTGTTTGTAGTCACTTTTACGACTTGTTTCTAGCAATCAGCATTTTAACTGATCTATTATCAGCCATTTTTAAGCATGTGATGCATCTGATGATTTGTCTGTTCTGAGTGGACTGTTCTTCAGCCTCAAAGGACAGTACTGGAGCACAGATTAAAACTCAGAAATCCTTATTTCTATAGAACATAGTGAGACTTCAGACTTTATACATACAGTATGTGTGTGTTTATACAACCACACAGCTTTATTAGAGTTTTCAGCAGAAAAGGAGCCCAGAACCTGTGCCTAACCCAGAGTTGCAGCATTATTTCACACCGAGCTAAGCAAAGTGGTTGCCTCAGTTTGCAAAGCTTGCTGCACGAATTCTCTCCTGTAACACAGCGAAGAAATGCACTTCTGCTTGGCAAAGCATCAGTGGCTTTCCTGAAAAAGGGATTGCTCCCATGTTGGGCAGATGTTGTAGCTTTTACAGCTCTGCTGGTGAGAAACCAACAGGCAGCGTGAGATCAGGAGCAAACTGATCATGTCCTGTCTGTCTGATCCACCCACTGTGTGTTTTATTGAGAAATCCACATCTGCTGCATGCAGACTGAGAGCAATGGAATTGCAGGCACGTTCCAAAACAACCGTGGTGTTTCCTCATCTGTGGCTCAGGTGAAGGCTTGAGAAGCAAAAGATGGTGATGTGGTCACGAAGGGTGGCTGCCTAAGCCACCTCCCAGAAAATAAACTTCTCCCCATCCTTCATCTCACAGCCACATCCCTGACAGAGGTTCTGCCAGAACAGGATGGTGTTAGGGATCTAACTCTGCCTGCTGTAGTTTCCAGAGTTTGCTGATCAGCCAGCAGTGCTCCTGCAGAGGAGTTTGTCAGGCAGTTGTGCAGCAGACAGCCCTCAGTGGGGAGGACAGATGGAGAACCCAGAGCAGCCCGTGTGTGGGAAGGCTGCATGAGTTATGCAAGGCCTATCATGGCACATGTGTGTCCATGATCTCTCCTTCACTGGTGGGTGAGGGAAATGCCAGTGAGAGCAGATATCTGCTGTGAGCAGGATGTGAGAAGCCAGAGATCTCCCAAAGCCTGTCTGCTCTGGCTGATGAAGCACGGCCCTGATGCAAGAGCACCTGGCAGAAGGACCTTTAATTGCATGCTAAGCTTCAATTAATTGCAGGACGGCTGTAAAATGTGCTTTTGGACAACTACAGGCAACCTGACGCTGCTCACACAACTGACTGAGCGCAGTAGGGGGGAAATGCCCTGTGTTGCAGGGGAGCCCTTTGCACTGCATAACGTTTGCAGGGAGGAGGTGTTGAGCTTGTCCCAGGTGGAGAATGGTGCCAGTGCTCTTTACACAGAAGGAGGATGCAGCCAGAAAATGCACCCGTGATGGCAGGGTCTGACTCCAAGAAGGCAAAAGGAATAATGGGACGCTGTACGTGCCCACGTGCTTGTTCTGCAGAGCAGATTATCACAACAATGTAAAATATTGGCTGGGGAGGAGCTGTCATCGTGGGTAATGCAACTTCAGCAATGTACTTCTGACCTGACAGATTGCTTTGGGGTTTTTGTTTGTTTTGTTTTCTTTTTCCTCTATTTTTTTTTATCCACCTCTCTCTTTTTCTTTCTTTCTTTCTTTCTTTCTTTCTTTCTTTCTTTCTTTCTTTCTTTCTTTCCTTCTTTC
>VZTD01005094.1:48846-103070 GCA_013397725.1 Rhagologus leucostigma | reverse complement strand
CTTCCTTCCTTCCTTCTTTCCTTCCTTCTTTCCTTCCTTCCTTCCTTCCTTCCTTTCCTTTCATTTTTAAGACCTCTGCGGTGAGAATTTTTTAAAGGCAGTATTATATTCTAATTAATGCTTGCTTAGGACACCTGATTTATAAAATCCAACAGTAAAGCCAACAGTTTGCGTTCACGTGGAGCGTAAACAGCCACATGGAAATAAAAGAAAAAAAAAAAAAATTGTCATTTGAATACCTTCCCATCTCATTCCAAAAACTAAAATTAGATAAATGCATAAAATAAACAGGGCAGGAGGGCTGTTTTCACCAGCTGAGCAGCAAAGTGCAGCAACAGACTGGGAGGAGGGAAAAACTGCTGTATTAAAAATTATTATGTCTTGACTAAATGTGAGCCCTACAGGAGCTCTCTCTGTGATTTTGTCACATGCAGTGTGTGTGGTTCTAGGTATCTTCTTCCTCCCTTTTTTCTGCTCTTTTCATGCCTATTCCATCACCCCCCCATGCTCAGCTGGCTGTTTATATTGTACATTTCTGTCATGCTGCCTCATGGCAACAACGTGCCAGTAATAGCTCACCTTTTTTGTCCACCTGATGTTCCCAAGGGACATTTGTTTTGCTGGGAAACTCCCTCTAACGTGGCAGCAGTGGGATTCCGGCTGATTTTTCTTGTATTCTGATGATTCCCACATCTCTTGCTGGCAGGTGGCAGGGCCTGCCTGTGGGCAAGATGTCCTTGAAAGCAAAGAAATTGTGTTTATTTTTCTGTCTATCAAAATAAATAATATTCATACGCAGAGAGCATCTGATATCTCTCCCAAAGTGTCCTCAGAGAATGTTTTCCTTTTAGCTTTGGTGCAAGAAAAGACATTGAGGGGGGAAAAAAGATTTTTCTTTACCCACATTTGCAAATGCTTATGTATCCTTATATATTTAGCAACAATCTTTGCTTTGTGGGTTTCCAGGGATGTGTCAAAATAAACTGGGTTTTTTTTTTCATTATAAGAAAGCCATATGGGTTGCACAGCAACATGTGAAAAAGACATTCTGCCTGCACATTGTGGTACTTACACTTTGGAAATAAATAAAGAATGAAGATTTGACCACCAGTCCTTCCACCTAGCCCATAAGCCTGTTTGGTTTTTTTTCCCAGTGAAAACAAGGGAACAGAGCAAGAGGGATCAATTTCCTTTGCCCTTCCCATCACTGTATCACAGAGGAGCCCCACAGGTCTCATTACTTTAAAAAAAAAAAAGAAACCCTATTTTACCATGAGTAGAAAAAAGTCTTGTGTCCTCTGTCGTGCTTTTAAGACCTTTTACAAGTCATTGGGTTGGTCCAAAAACTCACCCAGACGCCTGGAAACGAGCACTGGGAATCATAACCTGCAAATAAGGGATTTCACCTCTTGATCATAAAAGTAGCTGCATTCAAACAGTCAAAGAAAATTACCTTTCTCTTGAGTAAGGCCCACTTACAAAAGCTTTGTAAAGGCCCACTTCCAAAACCCTTGCTCTTGGTGCAAATATTCATTCTTGTCCACGAGGATTATGGAGGCCCTTGTTGGAGCTCTCACAAAGAGCTTTCACCTTTTACAGAGCATCTTGCGGTGAGAATCTTGGCTCATCACCAGCCTTTCTTTACCAGTTTTTCTGAGGTGCACTTTACAGAAATTTTCTCAGCTGGTGACAGCGAGTGCCACAGGAGTACCACAGGGTGGACATCAATTTCCAGCACGCTGACAGGATTGCATAAGCTGTTTTCTTGCTGCTGAGGAGGCAGCTGGGATGAAGCCCTGTGCCTGCCTGGACAATATTTAAATATCTTCAGACTGAATTATGACAAACAGAGAGAGGAAATTTTCAAGCCATAAAATCTGAGTTATTTGCTCCTTCTGAATGAGGAGTGTTGAGATAAAAATTGCTAAAAAATGATTTAAAAACATAAAGGATTAATTAAACACATTATTTAGAGTTATGTGATTCTTTTCTTTTCATATAAAAAAATTGCCTTAAGAATTCTATCTTGATTTTAAAAATGTGCATTCTTTGCTGTCAATATTCTGGTTATCAGATATTCAGACTATCTGATTCAGGAACATCTAGGACATTTCTATTTAGTTCATTTATGTGCTTTATCTTCTGGAGTTTATTCCAAATCCACAAGTAAAATGAACATTTTATCCGATCAGAGTGTTTACTGAACTATAACATGAATAGCCACGGATACTATAGCTTTCAATGAATGAATTTCATTTTTCCACCCTCTCTTCTGTACTGTTTTTGACAAGAAATTCATTATCTGATTCTTCAAGGTAGCCCCTGAATTTCTTATTTTGCTAGAATATGTGTCTTCTTTTAAAGCAGAAAATAAATAGCAGAAATAACTTTGAGATGTCCTACTGTTTGTATATTATTTGCAGATATGAAGGCAATACAGGTTCTATTTTCAGGGGAAAAAAAATTAAAATTGGCGAGGTAGTTAAGAAAATATACTATCTGACATGCCTTAAGTAGTAGGGACAATTTTGTTTTCTAATTTAGATACGTCAAGGCAAAACACTTTTTCCACGTAAAAATACAACCTGATATTTATTCTGGACATTTCCTTGTTCTCACCAAATTGAATAATACTTTTTGGAATGAAACTACTTTCAAAAATATAACATGTGAAAGAAATAGAAGTCATGCCAGAGGAGGCGTCTCGTAAGGACACAGGAAGGATTAAGGCCCAGAACAAATGAACAACAGCATTATCTCCTTGATTCAGAAGGTGAATTTTCCCATTTCCAGTCACCCTACTGTACTGGCTGTGAAAGTCAGCTCTTCCACGCATCTTTTCATGCTCCTACAACCTCTCTCTATTGCCCCGTTCCGTGGCATTGTTTGGAATACAATCGAACAAGACTTGTCCAATTATCCTCAAAGAACCCTGTGCATTCAAGAATCTCCAAAGCCCCATGGAGGCAGTTCTTTGATGAAAGGTCTGGAGCACAAAGCTTTTCCCATGACCAAGGGGAAGCAGTCCTAGGAGTGTATTTGGAAATCTTGCCTAAGTTCACAAGTGGGGATTTGAGCATCAAAGGAATATGTGTTGTCGAGACAAGATAAGGAACCTTTTAACTGAAGGCACACATTTCTAAATCAAAATTAGCCAAAATAGTAACTGCGAGATTCACAGTGCACCAGTGAATGAGGAAGGAATCTGCCACTTTAATTGTGAAAACTCCTCAAAAAGGGATTTTTAAGCACCAGAGAGAGTTTCAGGGATGTGGATATAAATCTTGAGAAGAGAGAAAAATCTTTGAGCTTCTCTTTATAGATAGGCATCCAAATTCCTTCTTCAAGAGAGAAAAAGGGTCCTTTCCTTCAGAAGGATGATGTGCAACCCCTTTAGTACATAATACACCATTTTCACAAAGAGTAGGAAAAAATATTTCAGCTGAAGAGAGAAGTGTGTGGCTTTTCTGACTAGTATGTATTGGCTCTAAAATACGGCTGTTCCTTCACAAGGGAAAGGGAAGTTTTCCAGAATATAGCCTTGTGTTTCCTCAGAAGTGGGATTTAAACCCAAAACGTCTGCACTGGGGTGCTCTAGTACCAGCCTGCTGTGTCAGTGGAGGGTTCTTCTTCTGCCTTTTGCACAGGACTGGACACTGATGGAGCATCTCAATCAGATGAACCTCTTCAAGTAAAGCAAGAAAAGAAATATTTATTCACAGCTGTTGTTCAAGCGTGAATTAATTACATGTGCAATTAGCTCCAGGACACAATATCACTGTAGCAAGAGCAGAGCCAAGCCTGAAACAATTAGTCTTTTTAAGAGTGCACTACCTCTGAAAGTGAAGTTAATGTTAGTGCTTGATATGGTTTTAACTCATGGAGATACACCAAATCCCAGAGCTGGCTGAGGGATCATTACAACATTGCCCAGCAAACACAGGCACACCACAAATTCTCCTTGTGAAATTAGCCTGATAAACTTGTCCACTTTACTTAATTAAAATTACCTTGAGTCTGCTGTTTAAAAAAATCTTTCAAACTCTGAGTATGAGGCACATCCCACCCATACAAACAATTGATGTGGATCTTTCAAAGAGAAGAAAGGGAATATGCTGTGGAAGTGGCAGAAAAGAAATCTTAAAACAGCACCAGTGCTCTCCATTTCAGTAAGATAATTCAGCTAAAATCATATGTAGGAAAAAAATCTGCTATAGTCGTGTGGCAGGCACCATAACAAGACTAATCCATTTCACCCTGCAGGCTCATTGAGAGCAATACTTCGGGATGAAATGAGGTTGTACACAGCAAACAAGGGGAAATCTTTCTATATCATTTTTTCTGAATACCGGAGAGCTATTAGCATCTTGTTATCTATGAATTTCCAAATATGCAAACGATTTTGCTTTACAGACAAGAGTGCCACTGCTTAGGAACCATAAAGCCACAGACAGTGATTTCACTAAGAGAATAACAGAACTGTGCAAGATCTCAAGCTGATGATCCATAAGGACCATCAAATCCAGCTCCCTGTTCCTCACAAAGTTGAACCAGATGACTAAAAACACTGTCCACTCTTTAACTTGGACAAGTGTGGTGCCATGAGCCCTTCCCTTCAAAGCCTGTTCCAGGCACAGGCCACCCTCAGGATGAAGAACTTTTTCCTGAACTCCTACCTGAACTTCACTTGGTGCAACTTCATTCCATTTCCTGGTGGCCTGTTGCTGGTTACCAGAGAGGAGATCAGCACCTGCCCCTCCACCTTCCCCCAGGAGGAAGGTATAGACCATGATGGGGTCATACCTCACCCTTCTTTTATGCAGTCTAAAAAAGCCTTTGTTAAATTTCAAGTGGTTGGTGGTTCCCTAACTCTCTACCCTATCTAATATCTGCACACATGCTTATTGTAAGCTTTTTAAAATTTTATTTCTAAATTTGACTTTTATAGCAGGAACCATAGTCATTTTGCCTCCAGTAGCTCCAAGAAAAACATTTTTGGCTGCAGTCAGAACCTTTCCTGCTACACAAATAAGGACAGTTTCAGTGATTTCATTCTCTTCTGCTTCCCCTCTGCTGAGACTCTTAAAAAGTAATTTTCCCTTTCATGTTCTGACAGAAAGGCACTCAAACAAAATGAAGCTAGCACCATCAGTTTGCCAATGGCGGAGGTGAAGCAGGACTTGGGACTGCAAGGAAAGCAGCAGCCAGCTCAGCCTGTGGCCAAAATCACCATGGGCTCACCAGATGTGTCACAGCCTCACCACTGAGCAAGGACAAAGCTGCACGACAGAGGCAGAACCTCTGTGGGAAGGTGCAGCTGAATACGTTGCGAGGTTTGTTTTAAATTTAATCTGCAATAGATATATTTTACAATATGTGCTTAATCCCTTAAAAACTTTATTTACTTTCTGCAAATGGTGGAGAGTTTTTTTTCTGGTGGTTTGCATTTTTGAGGCTTCTGGGAACTATTCTGTCATTCAGTTCCAGCACGAGATGCAAATTATTGTTACCAGAGGTGGCTATAAGTCAAAGGATAAAGTTAATATAACTTCAAAAAACAGTTTCTATGGTACTGTATAGGTCAGATCTAACAGAATGTAAATAAAGATGTCTAATATGTGTCCATATTCTAATATGCTCTCATTAAGAAAAGATCTTTTCTTTCTGATCCATACAAAGCAACCACTCTGAACAGGTAGGTCTGCTGTCAACCCTGAAGACTTTGAAATACGTGTGGATAAGTAAAATCTGTTATAAAACGTGGCCACCGGCATTTTTCCTTGATGCTTTTGTACACACTCTTGTTTATCCCAGGGGGTAAATAAGGCAGAAAATCAGAAATATCCTTTTCACAGCAACCTCCATTAAATACTAAATGAATACTAAATACCTCACCCAAAAGATGTGAAATCAAAAATTAATAAGTTGTCAGGTTCATGATCTTTAATTCTTGCCCCCTGCTGGAAATATTCAGTCTGAAGCTTGTTCTGCCATGGAAGAGCTTCCCATCCTCATCCTCTTCTGCCTCAGAAACACAACCCCCTGGGACAGGTCTGCAAAAGTGGGACGATTTCAAGTCAATTCCAGAGCTGAGCAGACTACACTCATGAACCTTCTGTGGCACATTACATACTCATATAAAACCATGCGCGGTCTTAGTACCAAGTGCTGCTGGTGCTACTTGAAAATAATCAGCTTCTGCCCTGCTGAACTGAAAGAAAAAGCTTTGAAAAGAGAGTAGGACAGTATACACTTAAAAGAAATACTTGTGATCTGTCTGCAGAAGTCTTCCAGAAAAGTGCTCGTGCATAAATTCCAGAAAAAAAATTTCATGCATAAATTAAAGGGTAGGATAAAAGAAAAAAATTTCAAAAATGCTTTGAAATTATAGACTTCGACAGAACAGTAAAACATATATATAACCTAAAGTCTAATCATTTCACCTATCATTAGACATTCCATATGAAGGTGCACTTACATCTTTAGTCTCCTCCTCCAGTTAAATAAATCAATTTTTAAGGGCCCAGTGGTAAAACATGATTGGTGTCACCCGGATTGCTTCAATTTACCAAGGAATTCAATCAGTCCCCGTACAAGCAGAGAGTTAATTCTGTCTGCCATGTCTGATGAAGAATTCTTGCACTCTGGGACTGTTAAAGCCAAAATAATCAGAAGAAGAGTTCCTCATTTGTATCTATATTTTGCTTTTCTGTTTGACCATGCCAAAACTTCATCTATAAAAAAAGATGTAGCTACAGATATCTTTTTTTTTAAATAAATGATGAGGCAGATCAGAAAGCAACGTGCAGTCTCAAAATAGCAGAGCTGGTACTTGCAGAGGGATGTTCCTTTTGGATCAATATCCTTTTTGTCTTTAAAATTATAGAGTAGAATTATTCATAATGACAGGATAATAACTGTGCAGCCAATTTAAAGAGAGCTATATTTATACCAGATATAGGGAAGAGAAGCTAAGCACTTGGCAATATTAAAAAACACCCTGGTGGCCAGATGTGTGACAAAAAGCACTATTGTAAAACACATGCAGTAATTATAATATAACTATAGGCAACAATTTATATTAAAGAATAGATGTGACTCTTATAGATTATGTGCTGCTAATTATCTTAAATCTTTGAGGAATACTGTGATCTGCTGCTTCACAAAAAAATAAACAGAATTTTATAAATAACCATTCTGGCTGTAAAGGATATTTTTACTTTATGTCTGAAAAACTTTTGCTAGATTTGTTTTATTCCAGGTATTTTAAGCAGTATAATGATAGCATTAAATATGACCTTGAGATTGCTCTATTTCAGTTTTATGAGACCCAGCCTGGTGTGCTGGATTCAGCTCTGGGATTCTCAGTCCAGGAGAGACATGGATCTGTTGGAAATGGTTTGGAGGAGGGCTAAAAAATTATCAGAGGGGTACAACCCTTATCTTACGAGCAAAGGCTGAGAGAGTTGTGGTGGTTTAGTTTGGAGAAAAAAAGGCTACGGGGAGACTTTAGTTCAGCCCTTCAGTGCTTATAAAAAAGTTGGGGTCAGACTTATTAGTGCTGCCTGTAGCAATGGGACAAAGGGTGATGGTTTTCAGCTAAAAAAAGGGCAGATTCAGACAAGATAAAAGGAAGAAGCACTTTCTGAGGGTGTTGAAACCCTTGCACAGGCTGCTCAGAGAGGTGGTGGCTGCCTCATCCGTGGGAACACTCAAGGCCGGGCTGGACATGGCTCTGAGCAACCTGGTTTAGTTGAAGATGCTCCTGCTCACTGCAGTGAAGACTTTTAAAGGTCCCTTCCGTCCCAAACTATACCATGATTAAGAGTAAAGGAAAAGTTGACTTCATTATATTTCTGGTCTTCTGCCAACTACCCCTTCCAGAAAGCAATTGTGCCATTTAATTGTGAAGGGATTTTGCTGGAATGTATTTACAGAATCATGAAATTAACCTGTAGTTCTAATAGCTGCTCATGAAGTGGTGCATGACTGTGAATTTCCGGGGTATATTGCATTTACCAGTCAAAATGACCATATGTAGGCTATTCAAGTGAGATACTAATTGAAGTTTAGAAAGAAATGGTTCTATATTATTCATATTGCAGAGGTCTAGCAGGTCAAACTCTGACCCACAACCCCATTATTCTATGAAAAAAAAAAAAGTAGATTTCCCTGCATTGTATTATTATTGGCATCTAGTGATGGCTTGCAGGCCAGCTGGTTTGGATGTGGGCTCACTTAGAACAAGGGTCAGCAGCCAGGAAGTTCTAGGGGCTATTAAAATAGATGTGCCTAGGCCATTAAATTTCAGTGCCACAAAAGACAGCATGTAGTAGTGCAACTGCCAGACAAAGATATAATTTCTCATTCTACTATTAGGGCAAAAAATTAGGTAAATTGTTCTTAAAAGAATTAATTCAAATGTTCAGGTTTAACTACCCATAAATTTTTACTTCAGGTAAAAATCAAGTAGAAAAGAAATCCACAGGTCTGCATTTTAAAGGTTTTTTTGTTGAAAACAGGGAAGGTGGTCAATGACATCATCTGAAGAGAAGGCTTAAACTCTATTTTTGCAGGGTTTTTTTTTTTAGTAATATGATCTGATGCATAAACCACACAATTTTTCTTTATTTCTCCTTTCCTATCTTATGTCTCCTACTGTAAACATTTGAAATCTCTCACAACCTGATAACAAGTTTCATATCAGCTGCTAAATGAGTTCCATTCCATGATAATGGCAGTAATACTGTAATCCATTTTGACTCATTCTGTATTTTGGGTGACAATGAAGTGCACTCTGTTTGCTCTTGACAGTGTGTATATTTGCATTATCAACTGTAATTGTCTTTATATTGAATCAATATATGATAAAAGAGGATCTATTCTAAAAATTATTTCTTTTTCTCTAGCAAGCGTTTACTGTAAAGTATCATCTTTCATTACCTTTAGTTTTCCCCAATTTACATACTGTCAACCTTCAGATGTTTGTTGTTTTATAGAAGAATAGATGTTTCTCTTTCATTCTGGATGAAGTCAGAGCTTTTTAGCTTTTTCTCCACAGGAGACATTACAAATGGAAATACATCATGAAAGAAAAGCTTAATGTTGCAAAGTATCCAAAGAATTTATGTCAGAAAACATCAGAATTTGCCAAATGAGCTTGAAAATATTTGTGAAATAGAGATGTAGACTGATGAACTGATTTGAATCTCTGATGGCAAATGCTTGATTCAAAATCACAGTGGTTTTGCTTCACTAATGTAATGAAATACAATGCCCATTTCTTATGTATTTGACAGGCTGGGGAAAATATTGGTTAGTGGGAGGCAACACAGAGTTTGGCAAATGATAAAGGAGAATGTGTAAAACAGTATGTTCTATGTTCATGTAGAATAAGTGTTTTTATAAAAACTATAGAAAATTATACTTAAAACTAGAAAATTGAAAAATTAAAAACAATTCTAAACTGGAAGTTTTCATTACCTCCATGTGGTAGGGGACATGTCTTTGGACAAAATGGATGAAATGTCCCATCTGTGTCCCCTCCCAAATTCCAGCTGGCAGGACAGTGTGAGAAACAGAGAAGTCCTTGATTCTGTGCAAGCTCTATTCAGCAGCAGCTAAAGCATTCCTACGTTATCAAAAATCTTTCGATCACAAATCCAAAGCATAACACCACAGCAGCTGCTACAAAGGAAATTTTCTCAACAAAAGCTGTTCAGTCCTTTACGGATGCAAAACGTTCCATATCTGGTGAATTTTAAAATCAATTCAAGGTTCCCTGCCCTGTCTCCAAAAGAAGAAACTTCCTGTCACCTTTTTCCAAACCAAACTAATATGATGGTAAATAATTTCATTTACAGTTTAAAATTCGAGACAGAAAAAAAGATGCTTCACTATATTAATTATAGTCCTAGTAGAAAAATACTTACAAGACTGATGTCAAAGACAGGCATACAAGATGTACATGTCAGACACATTCTTTTTACTAATGGAACAAACCCAGGGAATCAAGACCAGTTAGTTCTTTATTTTCTCCGTTTTTCAAGTTAAGATGACACAAATTATTGATTTTTGGTTTGTTATTTGTTGAACATGATAAATCAAGGTTGGTTGTTCGGCATTTTTGTCTACACGAAAAATAAAATTCAACTCTTAAAACAATCATAAATATAATACTCACTCTGTGCCATATAGCTACTTTTTTGAAATATGGAAGACATGAAACTAAATTATCTATTTGGTACAACTGTACTCAGTCCTAAAACTTAGAATATTCTGTGCTGAATTTCAGCAAATATCTGTAGATAAAGTAGTTCCAGAGACAAAATTAATGTTGTCAGCTAAGATGCAACCTTAAGTCTATAAAATGAAGTATATATACCAGTCACACAGCTTTAAATGTGTTCCATCTCAGTCACAAATCATGAGTCTTAGGACAGAAGTAACTGGACAAAATTCAGTAATTTCTCAAATGTAAAATGAGAACAGATTACACAGACCTCCAGCCCAGGATGTTAAAATGTACTTAACTGGATTCTTGTATTGATATTGAAGAAAAATTGTCACCGCTACATAGAAATTTAAAATAAGTCATACTCCGCTTCAAAAATGTCTATTTTTCTCTGTTGACTGCAAAGAGACTATTGATGATTAAATTTGTGTTCAAATCTATGCCATAGATTAAATACATGAGTGAAATAAGCTCCACCCTGGGGGCCAGGCTTGTGCACAAATAAATGTCTAACTTCATTCCTTCCCCAAAATAACCTCTTTTCTGAACACAGCTGAAAACAGGGCCACATTTTGTTGCATGTAGCCAACCCTAACAAATACTTTGGAGCTCCCATAGCCCAGGAGCTTACTGTCAGCTTATAAACAAAGAAAGCCTCAGGTTATTTAAATAAATGGGCTGCCAGAGAACATTCAGATCAGTCAAGTGAATCTCTTGAGTATAAATCATACTGTGGTCCTTCTTCAGAGAGATTTTTCTGTGAACTGTGCTCAAATTTTATTGGAAACATGTATAATATCATGGATCTATTTACAAGTGATTGTTTATTTGAGGCTGATTTTCTTTCAGAACATGAAAAGGGTAAATATTTAATATGTATAAGTTTATATATACAAAGCCCCACATCTCAACCAAAAGAAAAGGAAGCCTTCTAAAAACTTTTGTCATCTATCTCTAAAATTGCCCTCCAAAACCATAATTTCAGCTGCCATCTAACTCAGATTCTGGTGAATCCAGACTTGATGGGAAAATTATAAACCTTCCATTTTTGTTGCTTTGATTTTGGTTTCTTCAGAGAGACACAGAATTCTTGTCCTGGACAAAATTTGTCTCTTCCTAAACCTTTCAAGCTATTCTGTTAGCAGGGCAAAAGAACACAGAAGGGGTACTGTTCAAAATGTATTTAAAATATATGGGATGTTTAAGTATGGATAGTACCAGGATCCTTAAAGATTTCCTTCCTAAAACACATTGTTATCATGAGACTAGGCCCATATTCATATGGTGCCTCAGTCTTGCTCTGGAAATGGATGTTTAATTTTCCCCTCAGGATTCAGGTGCTCAAATCCAGACTTCCACCCACCATCCTGTGGTTTTGGCCAGCTGAATCACCACCAGCCCTGGTGAGGTCCGTTCGCTCTGCGGAAAGAAATGAAAATCAAGTGGATGCCCTCAGCATGGGTGAGAGTTTATCTCTGTAAACGTGTTCTTTTTGGAAACCACCCCAGGGGAAAAAAATTAAATCAGAAAAAATTTTTACCTGCCCAAGCACAAGTCTATAATTTATGGCCAAAATGTAGCTCTGATCTGACTTTCTGTGTAATCATTCACCTCAGTTAAGCTGCTCAAAATTAATTACACCATTTCCACAGCAACTGTACCATGAAGAGATCATTTAAATTCATCCACCCCCAGGATGGAATCTAAGCTCACGTTCATGCACGATCATACCTTGATTTTCTAACTTGTCTTCAACGGTGGTTTAAAATACATTGTGTATGCTCTTAGGTATTCCCCTGATTAGTACTGGTAAAAAAAACCCACTTCTTGATATGTGTCCCATGACAACGATAGCATATAGTTTATATTCCTGTTAATAAATAAAAATCTATTAATAAAATAAGTTTTGATTTCAGGTTTTAATATAGAAGAAATAATATCTTGTAAGAAAAAAATCAAAAATCACACTTTCAAGGAGAAATATCTAAAATTATTGCCACTGTCCAAAACAAAGGCCATTTTTCAGGCTCTTCATAAAGTGAGTTAGAAAACTGAAAGCATCTGAAATGCCTGGAAACTGGCTCCATAGACCTCAGCAAGGGTTTGAGGCAGACTTCTGTATGAAAAAAAGACCAACTCAGTAGCTGTAAAAAACCAAGAATTTTGTTTTCCTGTACTGCTAAACATTGGCTTGGTTTCTTCTGGTGCTACAAAGGACCTGACCACTCTGTAAATAAAATCAGCACTAAAAATTCTTCAAAAGGAATTTCTCTTATTCTTCCCTCCTTTCATTTTTTTTTTTCCCAAGCAAAGGTTACTGTACAGCTCAGACGAATAAAGTTAAGTCCCAAGGTACAACATTACTTTAATGTCCTCATTAATTTAGCTGAATAAGGCATTCAGGACAGGAATATGTTCAATTTAATTCTTTTAGAGATATTTCCATCTCTCAAAAGGCAAGTTCATGGGGGTTTTTCAAAGCACCGTAAATGTCTTTGTAAACAGAATTTGAGACAGAAATTGTACACACCAAAGTTTCTTTGAAATTCTCATAGTTAAGGGGGTTTTTTAAGTCTCAGGCTATAATAGAGAATAAGAGCCTTTAAAGTCATGTGGCATAAGTGATTTTTTTTCAAAAATATTAGCTGCAAGTATTCCATCAAACTCTGGTGGCTATGAATTTGTCTTTTATTTAAAGCTTGCAGATTATGCCAGAGAAAACTTACCTGCTCCTCTGAATTCTTTCACAGAGAAACAAGTCAGTTTTTCTAGAAAATAGCTAAAAAAAAATTTCTTTCAAGTATTTTTTATTACAAAAACAAACAAACATAAAAACACACTAAAAAACCAACACAAAGCAACACACAACCAACACACAAAACCAACACACACATATAATCAAACAACTGAACTGTTTCCGTTATTAAAGGCCTGTGGAGGAACCATTTCTTCATAAATTGAATACCAGCAGAGAACATCAAATAGAAAATAGAACAAATTTAAGTAAACTACATCCTGGAAAGAATAAATGTGGTTTTATTCTTATGTATTTTACTTTTATAACAAAGAAGAGACTATCAAACCCATTAAACTGGTTATAGAAATTTTACAGTTTTTAAATTTCATTGCAAACTGTTTTATTCTTGAATCTTTTTATTCTTTTCATATTCTCTGATTTAGTGTTAACAAAGGACAAATCCTTGCTCATGTGGAATAGTCAAAGGTAACAAATTCACTGCATTTTGGAAAATGTATTTTACAAATGTGGCCTTAATAGTTACATTCAAGCCTCTTGCATTGCTTTTTTAACAACACAATTGCTAAATAACTTGGAAAAATGTACATTCTGGTAGGAGAAAATATTATGTTTACAAAGATAAGTAATGGGCAGTGAAGCTAAATATTTGGAAAATTGCATTCTTTGTCTACTGTTTCTGCAAAAAAATTTTGCTTGCCAAATCAATGTCCTCTCTGTCAATCTTTTCTTTCACTAAGTTTAAGTAGCCTGGATAGAGTAAATCGGATATTCCAAGTCTATTAAGCAAGTTAGCTCAATCAAAGCCTAAGATGTTGTATGTGCAGACACACACTTGAGTGTGAAATCAGAGAGGTTGAGGGATTTGTAATTCTACATATGGATAATTAAATTCCCAAAATGGCAAGATCCTCTAAGATAAATTCTTCTAAGGCTGAATTTTCAGATTTAAATTGGAAAAAAGAGGAAGACACATAAGAGCCTGCTACAGCAATGAAGATAAAAACACACCTGGACACAAAGGACACCAGAAAGCAGCAATTTTGCAACCATAAAAACAGAACTTCAGGATTTGCAGTTATTCTTATTTCAGTCTTGTTGATAGCTCTAGATAGTAACAATCAAACATGTTCATTTTTCCTTATTGTTCACCTGACCTATTCCATGTACGCTGCAGCCATAGGTGTTTGGGTTTGCAATATGGATTGCGGGGAGCGTTTGACTTCCATCACTGACAGCACTTATCTCAAACTCAGGTTTTCCGTGCAAATAGTGGGGACTAAAAATTCACTTCTATAAACTTTCTGAGTCAGTTGTTTAATATTCTCCTTCTCAGAAATAACTTCTTTTAATAATGGCAAACAGGATGGTGACAGATAAAGATCTTTGGAAGCTATTTTATTTTAAGAATAGAACATTGTGGCACATTTCTCAATAGCTGTGCTTTCTCTTACGATGAATGACAATGGATATACATATAATGAGTTTTTCCTACACTTAAAGCTGTTAAACAGACTTTAGACTGCTTTTCTAATTTGAATAGACTTTTTGTAGATAATTATGTAATCTTATATGAATCAGACTAGAAGCAACGAGGAAAACACTGCACTGATACAAGCCAAATCACCTCCAATTAATAACAAGTAAAATAAATTCATTTTAATACCACATTATTGTAGTAAGCAGTGAGGAACGCTAAACAAATAAATATAATGAATAACTGACACCAAGGTGACAAAAACATGAATTACTTTCGACAGCTCATAGTGTAATTAAAGATGCCGTAGAATCTTGAAGTCTGTAAAGACTCTAGCAGAACGATTAAGTCAAAGATTACCATATTAAGGCCAAAAATAGATTTTTTAAGTATGTATTATTAGCAAGTACATGATAGGAAAGCATGTTGCTCTCAAGAACAGTAGAAAGAGATTTAGACATAAGTCTTCAGACCTGCTAATAACAAATTCCTCTTAAATTTGCAATATGGTGACAAGGAAAAGGAGCAAAAAAATTTATCCAGCCTATTCCCAAGAAACTACAGCCAAGAATCACAGCAGAGCTGGTACATGGTAAGAAACAGAGTTATCATGAAGTTACAGGGACTAATATATCCCATCTGCAGACCAGACACACCTACACATTTGCATTGACTTGCAGAGGGAAAATAAGACAGTAGTGCTGCAAAGAGAGCATTTGTTCCTTGTGATCCTTCAACAAACTTGATCTTCCCTCCACTCCCTCCTCTCTTCAAAAGTTGAAGTCCCAGCTTGTGGAAAAACTGAGTAATTTAATGCAGGGATTTGGACAGGCAGCACAGCAATGAAAAACTGTCACTTCTTTTGCAAATAAGATTATGCATTAGAAAAGGCAGCAATCAATAATTCCTATTTCTCTATCAGTAAAAGCTATTCTCTCTGAAGAGGGGTGTTACTGTCACTGAGAAAAAACAAGGGTTCAGATTCCTGTGAAGAGTGAAACAATACTTATTTTCCTATAAAGCCCAAATTTGCACAAGGTAATGTGCAGCAGCACATTCTGCAGATCAGCAGATGTTGATAAATGTGACCTCAGAGAACTTGTGAGTATCAGTCCTTCTGATAACACTGAAAATTTATATACCGCCCCCCCAAAGCTGATAAATAGGAACTCTGTAGGGCACAGCCTTATCCATGCACTGTCTCTGCCACGACCCTGGGTCGTGCCACCACCACCCCAAATCCAGGCATGACTTTGGAGGCATCTCTTACCAACCTGGGATAAGATTTCATTCAACAAAAAGAAACCTAAACCCATCCAGCCTCTACCATACCAATTTCCATACACCATAGCATATATGTTTTTTTCAGACAGTCAACGTAGCTTTTTTTTCACAGTCTCATTAATTATACAATAGCAGCAAGGATATTTTACCCCATACAATAACATCCAGTTCCAGAACAGGATTCTGTGACAGAAGAAACTCGAGTTTTCAAAGTATGCCCTGGGTTTGGGAATAGCAAAACTCTGTCCAGGAGAACTACAAGATGGGAAGACAAAGTGAGTTGTCCAGGTCTCTGTAACTAGTCTTAGCTGCCTTTAAAAGGTAATAGAAAGATAAGAGCTTTAAATTGAAACTGCCATGCTTGTGCAGTGAATTAGTATGGGTAAAAATGGGCTCAAAACTGGCTTATGAGCATTATCCGTATTACAGAATGACTTTCTTCCATCTCTCCTTTATTTCCTCCTTAATAACCAGATTTGTTTCTCCATCATAATTTTTTTCAAACACAACCTCAGTTCCGTAAATTTTCTTCTCAGAGTAGAGAGTTTATTTCCCTTTCTCCAAGAATACCCTGAATAAAAGTTTGACTCCTGCAAGCCTATCCTACAGGAATAAGATTTGGAGTCCACGGGAGCCATTCCTTAAAACTGTGTTAGAGAACTGACAGCGTGCTTCAATAATCTTTGAAAAAAATCACAGGGAAAAGTAAACACAATAAATAATTTTTGGACAGCACAAGGCAACAATCTTTAGTCAATGATAGAAAAGGAAGCATCAAGAGAAAACTTATCTTAGAAAACTCTTCCCTTTTGTTCTTTCCTTGCCTCTTGTCCCTTTTTCTTTTTCCCTGGGAGTAATTTAAAGATTCCACTGTGTGCCATTTTTATCTGAAACAGTAAATTACGTTCTGACTGAATTCAAGTTTCAAAGGCAAGTGAAATGCGCACATTTTAAATGGAACCATTTAAAATTTGTCTGTATTACTACTTCACTGCTTACTGGGTATAAAGGTAAGGTTTTTGGAAAGAATACAGACTAATGTGAAGAACAATATACAAAATAATGGAGTATCAGTGTATAGAGAGATCTGTTGATGTCTCAGTGATCTTCTGCTGCTCTCTCACATGTGATTATCAACTTTCAGTCTTTAGATCCTCCAGAGTGTTCCTCATTACTCCAGAAGTACATGACAACTTAGAAGAAAAGCTAGAACACAGCAGTTGTGCATCTGTACTAAAAACCAGAGGTTCAGAAACTGATAGAGGTTTAAAACTGTCCCAAAAACAGTCCAAATGGCCTAAAAAGTCATATAAGTTTTGCCTTGTTTTCCTCCTTTATGTTCACATAGCTTACCATCATTTTTCTACCACCTTAGAGCTGCAAGGGCTCCTTTGGAGGATTTTATGTCTGTTAGGAGCATGGAATAGCAGGGTTTATTTGAAGTCACCACACATCCTGTAATTTAAAGACTCACCTTAAATTTATTGATGATTATGTTGTGCAGTCAAGTCCATTACAGGGAACTGAACCTGCAATTCAAAACCTCGCCTGGCCTGGACAATCTCCTCATCTTCAAATAATGCCACAGGTTACTCCTGAGCAAACTCCTTATCTTCCAAGACAGATGTGGAATAATTAACTCAGCCCTGTCTGTAAAGACTGGGTTAAGTGTGAGAAAATGATGAAATGACGCAGAAAAACCCCATACTTTTCTATCATGTCACTTTGAAAAATTATCCATAAAATAAACATGAGACCTTGTAAGGGTTGTGTGATACAAGAAGCACAGAGTCATAAAATTATTAAGGTTGGAAAAGACCTCCAAAATCACTGAGTGCAACCATTAACCTCCCTACCACTGTGATTACTTCTAAACCATGTCCCCAAGTGCCACATCCACATGGGTTTTGAGCAGTTGTGGGGATGTTTAGTTCCCCCCACTCCTGGGCAGCGGGTTCCATTGCCTGACCACCCTTTTAGGGAAGAACTTTTTCCTAATATCAAGACTAAACCGCTCCTGATGCAAATTGAGACCATTTCATCTTGTCCTGCACGCCTTGCTTAAGTTTGAAAGAGAAAGCCAAAAAAAACTGGGAGGGGGAAAACAAGAAATAAAACAACGAAATAGGTATCAGTCATAAGATTGGTTTTTTGCTCTTCCTTTGCAGGAACATTGGATAAATTTCACCATATTCTCCAGAACACACTGAGAACAGGCTTCCTTCCTCCTTTCTATGCTTTAGACCCTGTAACACAGAGTGTGCTCTTTTAATTTTAATTTTCTTTGCTCTGTAAATAACTTTTCATAATCATAATTTAAAAAAAAAAAGGAAATGTCAATTTGGGAAAAACAAATAATTGTCTTATATCTCAGAGCCTTTACTGCTGCAATCTAACTGCCCCAAAAATTAACTGAGGAGAAAAAATTACACAGATAAAATTATGTGTCTGAAGAGATTAGGTCATTTTAATAATTTTATGACATTTTATTGCAAGACATTTATTCTGGATGACTTAGGATGAATCATTAAAAGTCAGTGCCGAATTTTGCACTCCTAATTTCTAAATTACACAGCAGGTGGTGGGGATGGGGAGGAACAAGGAGAACAATATTACCTACTAAATGTACTGTAAAGTTTTGAATGCTTATGAAATGAATTGGTGCAATTTCCTGCAAGATAATCGTAGCAAACACACATAATATTTTGGTAGTGTTTCTTCAGCACTCTGACAAAAAAAACAGTATGGGTGTAGATCCACGTCTTTCTTTTTCTACCTTTTGCAGTTTTACTTGTTTTCAAGGCCTGTGTAGAAGCATCTAAGAAGTGGCTGCCATCATGCCTCCAACAGGAGACCAAGAAAAAGGGGAGCAGACAGGTGTGTTTGACGAACTCAGCTTTGAAAAAGACACTGCTGATGATCAGTCCCAGGCACTGGCTCCCCGACATTTC
The DNA here is from genome assembly GCA_013397725.1 of Rhagologus leucostigma. Classification (NCBI taxonomy): domain Eukaryota; kingdom Metazoa; phylum Chordata; class Aves; order Passeriformes; genus Rhagologus; species Rhagologus leucostigma. The sequence continues at coordinate 84,369 of VZTD01005094.1, read as the reverse complement.
TAACGTGATTTCTTCCAGGAGTGGCACCTGCAGGCACCAAAGTGGCATCTGATACACAGACATCAGCCTAGCCCTGCCTCAGAAGTGAAGTAGCAGCAGAAAGAAACCTACAACTGCATCTAACAGCACGTGTATCAAATTTCTGGGTAGGTGAGAGAAGTGATTTGCCTTTGCTTTGTTGTTAAATAACAACATAAAAATACCATTATCCCCACAAGTGAGTTTAAAAGGCTTTTAAAGAATGATGTGGATGAGACTCTGGCTTGGTGGGCTCTCAGCAACCACTGGGCAGTGCAATTATCAAGTGCAAAGGTGGCCAGAAACACCATTTAGCTGCTCACTTTTGCACAGCCTTCGAGTTTTTTGCGCTATTCTTTGCTTTCCAGACAGCATCCCTTGTTCAGATTACATCACCCCTTTGCAATTCCCCCAGATGCAACATGTTCCGTTTCTATAATTAATAAGTGACAATTCTTAGACAAACACTCACTCTGGATGGAATAATTATTTCATTTGGAAGTGTGCTGAAGCAATTAGAACTCACTTTCCCTGGGCAGTGTGATTGTAATAGCATAGCTTGGTGTGGTAAATTAACAGCTAATTATCTTTATCCTGAAACGTTTTGGGACAGTGCTCTGGTTACATGAAAAGGCCCCTATGGTATTCCTGATTTACTGCTCCTGAGTAAAATCTAGGTTTATTTTAAGGCTTTTTTCTCATATTTATAGGTTCTTCCCATTAGCTTAAGCTGGGAAAGAAATACAGAATGCTCAACTAACAAGGCACAAGCTAAAAAACACACAAAAATCTGTGATAATGAAAAAAAATCTATTTCTGTAAAGATATCTCCTTGTGAATGCTATATGGCAATGAAAAAGAAAAAGGATACTTTGTTTCAAAAAATAGACCGAGTTGACATTTCTGTGTTAATTTATGCAATTGAAAATGGTCAAATATGCATTCATGGAGTTAACGGGAAAGGGTTGTATTTTACAGTCAGGTAGGAACTTACTTCCTGGTTTCATTTTTTGTACGTAAATGTCCATCACCTAAACCTGAATTTACTTCTGAGGCTGCTTCCCTGGGGTAAACTGAGAGAAAAAAAAATTCATTGGTCTGCTAATGACATAATTTCACTGCTTTACCACAAAAACAAGACCAATAAAATAGCAAAGACAATGGCACTGCTGCACAGTGACTCTCCTTCTCATTTCTTGTATATTGAAAATATTTAGTTTAGAGAAAATGTAGTTTCTTACTGCTGCCAGAGGAAGCTCTAGGAACAGTGGAACCTTTTCATCCTTTATTTTCTCCTAAGGCTTTTTTGTTTTGGACAACTTAATTCACGTTTTTAAAAAATGAAGTCAAAACCCACACATATGAGTAAGGTAAACTCCCATTAGCCACTTTCACTAAATAAATACAATATGAGATTCTTCCCAATAGAAATTGTCATGAAACACAGTGTTTCAAACATTTAAACATTGGGATTTTAGGTAAAGGTCAGCTTTGTTAAAATTAGTTAAACTTAAAAGCAACCCCAGTTGGGGTTAATTAAGAAAGTTAATGATTAACTAGAGGGTTAGGCCTAGAAAAAGTTTTAAGATGCAAGTAACTGATTACTTATCATTTTATATTTGTCCAGCTATACTTATAATGAGAAACAGGCAACACTGATTAATAGATCTAAAGAAATTTAGACACTTACTAATTTTTCTGTTTGAAACCCTATTCAAAAGTAATGAAGGGAGAAACTGGAGGTCCTCCAAGAGTAATATGTATTGTTAAAAACCAGAAAGGTAGAAAGGGCAAAGCAAGGTAGATGAGTTTTACTTCATCATTTACAACTTCTACCCAAATCACAGGACCACTGACCCAATTCAAAGAACCAATTATGCATACCTAGCTAATTACCATACAAAGCAGAGATTGGGAGGCGTCAATGTTATAAATATACATTTGTATTTTGAATATTTAGAATCCTTGTAAATAAATAAACTTTGTATTGCTTCGTGATTTTGCACTGCGTATGAGGGAATGATCCCACGCAGGGCCCAGCGCTGCAAATAAACATACACTTTCTAACCCTGAGGAGTTAAGAGAGTTTTTGTCCATCCTAGTTGGGTGTCAATACTAGATCTATGCCCATATTTGGGTAAATCACTCAGATGTTGGGTTTTGAAAGCTTCTGAAACAAAATTAATTGGCACCTAGCAAGAAATTTGAAACTGAATAGGGGCTTCTAACTCTTCTTCTATTTTATGTCATTTGGTTAATGACAGTTACTCAATCATTTCTTGCTTCTGAAAATGTGGTCGCTGCAGTTCAGAAGAGATCCAGCAATGAAAGGCTGTGAGCAGCTTATGGCATTTTCTGTCCCACCTGTAAGTGAATTTCACAGGTAAACAAAAATTCCCTCTCCACAGGGGGTGGAAAGCAGAGTGAGCGTATTTATATATTTCTATTACAATTCCAGTATCTGAAATTCACTGTTCTTTTACTTGCTCTCTAAGTGATTTAGCAAGTGTAAAGAGACAATAGCAACCAACTTACCTAACAGCACCTAAGGAACTGAATTTCAACAGCTGACTGAAGCAGTCACAAAAATCCCATTAAATGCAAAATAAGAAAATTATATAGAGCTTAGAAATCCATGTTAATAGTGAATCAGTTGGGATTTACATTAATTTGGTTAAATCTCCAAACTACTTTACAGCTTTTTTTTTGTTTCCCTTTTCAGCTGGATTTCCTACTCCTAATCCAAGAACAAAGAACATCCAAGACACTTCAAGAAGTTTCTTCCAAATGTGCCTGTGTTTTTCTGGAAATTAAATCTGTCCCAGATTTCTGGAGCAGAGGATGCCCCTCTAGCTCAGATCATCTCCAGTTCAGCTGCTGCACATCCCAGCCTGGCCAAGGCATGCCTGGACCACATGGAATGTTCTCGTCTGGACTCAGTGCACCTCTGATGCACCTCAGCTCTGGACCAGATCCATAAAAATCCAACCTTTCCCCTGAAAGCTGAATTTACTGTTGCTTTCCAAAGTGAATGCCCGACAATGTGCAAACCAGACTGTCCAAGACAAAAATGAGGAATGCAACCCTTGTTCATCCCAGTCTGAGAACCAGCTGGGCAAACACCTACAAAAAAATATCACTCATCTCTTGGGAATTCAGATGAGAAATCTGACACCTACAAATAGGAATTTTTTCCTAAGACCCAGCTTATTTTGAGCCACTTCAGATAAATGCCAGGACAGATGTTCAAGATGCTTATCATCTTGTATAAACAGACTTAAGTATTACACATGAATATCGCTAAAGATGTTTAAATGTCTGCATATGTGCACAAACTGTACTTTGTTCAGATGTTTAGCTCAAAACTGATTCTTCAGTAACTGCTTCACATCAAAAACGGAAGTGAATGAAGTCTGGATGCCAGTAAAGTACACTGAAAAGCATTTTGAATGCCAGCTCCATAAAATATGTCTAATAAATAATCAAATATACATTTCATTCATACCTAACCCTCTCCTATATATTGATGTACTTAAACCCCCATGAGGGTTGATGACAAAATACTTTTAAAATTTGTCTTTTGGACCATGGTATTGACTCTGTACGACTTTAAGAATCACAGAATCCCAGAACAGCTGGGGTTGGAATTCACCTCTGGAGTTCATCCAGTCCCACCCCATGCCCAGGCAGGGTCCCCTGGAGCAGTGGCACAGGAACGTGTCCAGCTGAGGCTGGGATGTCTCCAGAGAGGGACACTCCAGGCCCTCCCTGGGCAGCGGCTCCAGGGCTCTGCCCCTCCATGGACAGAAGTTCTTCCTCCTGCTGGGGTGGAACTTGTTGTGGTTTATTTTATGGCCTCTGCTCCTCATCCTGTCACTGGCACCACTGAACAGAGCCAGGCCCCATCCTCTGGCACCCCTCGGAGGTGTTTGTATGGATTGATGGGATCCCCTCTCAGCCTTCCCTTCTCCAGACTGACCAGGCCCAGCTCCCGCAGTCTCTGCCCATCTCAGAGATGCTCCAGACCCCAAATCATCTCTGTGGCCTTGCCTGGACCCCCTCCAGCAGCTCCTGGTCTCTCCTGCCCTGAGGAGCCCAGGACTGGCCCCAGCACTGCAGAGGTGCCTGAGCTGGGCAGGGCAGAGGGGCAGGATCCCCTCCCTGACCTGCTGCACACACTCTTCCCTGTATTCTCTAGCAGCTTCATTCCACTTTTTTGCCACAGTGGGAATTTTTGTCCTGATACATGAACCAGGATGTGCTGAACAAACCCAACTTCCACCAGGAATTAGCTCCTTCCCGTTGCAAATTCCTCCCTTCTGTGCTTATCTCAAGTTCCCACTGTGGTAGCTCAGCTCATAGCAAGTTCCTCGTGTGGCCTGGACAGTGCAAGTCAAAACATGCAGTGAGAGGGTTAAAACTGTTCATTCTGAAGAACATCTTTCTCCCTACTTGTTCAGGAAAGAACATCTGTTCTTTAAAAGAAAAAAAAGAAAAAAAGATTGAATATAATTGCGATAGACACCACTAAATGTATTTCAAAAATATTTATTATACCCTGGATTACTTCTGATGAGTTCCAGTTGTGCATGAGTGAATTTGTATATGGAAAAGACTAAACAATGACTAGACAAAGAAACATTCACTGCTAATTCAAATATATATATTTATATGTTTTTATGCATACTTTTTTATTTATAAATATAATAAACCACATGTCAGTTATCAATGAGAACACCCTGTTTATATCAAACCCCTTTCCTATTTTTGCTGCCTTTGCCTTTATTGACTGAAAGATATATAAATATTTCCTTTGGATTTCTCTTCCCTGGACCCCAAATTTCCTGGATGACCTGCAAGAGAAGACAATGTGCAGAATTTATATATATTTCTTTCTATATTTATTTGGTTACTTATATATGTGTGTGTGTATGTATGTATAATATATATAGGGGTGTGTACATACTACATATATATAAATAAATATGTACACCAAGGACAATGTGTAGCATTTTAACAGAAAAATGGAAGCAATGCAACAATGTTTACACACAGAAAAATTTAAATATGAGCCAAATGTTATTTATATTGTGATTTAAAATGTTATTTAAAATTATATTCTGTGCAGAGGTAAAGACCTTATCTATTTAAAGCCAATTAATAATTTAAGTCACACTCAAAGGTCCTTTTGACATTAGAAAACAACCTCTGACTCAACTCACTATAAAATCTAAAGCTCATCAGGAAGAAAGAGCAAAAATCCTTTGCACTTTTCCTAACTCCAAATTAATTTGAAGGAGTTTTTTTTCATGACAGCGATAATGGTAGATGATTTAATTATTTGATTAAATTCTGGACATTTCGCCGAAAATACAAAAAGTAAATGTCCCACCAAACATATCTGAAATGCTAAACCATGAGACATCCTTAAGATTCACGTTAGGGAAGAGCCACAGGCGTTCAAATGTCTCTCCATGCTGCAATCAAGACATAGGACTTTCAGTTAATGCACAAAATAAATTTCCTTGCTCATCTTTGATTATGGTGAAACAGCCCAGAATGAGCAGAATAATTTGTTCAAGAGAAACAAGATTGTCAGGAGCTGGAACCAAATCTGGAGAAAATGCTCGCTGCGAGGGGAAAAATGGCAGCCGAGGAAATCATATTCCTGAATGAGGACAGTCCCCCAAAGCGTTGTAGAGGGATCATCCCAGCTGGAGAGGTGCTGCAACACCAGGCTGGGTCCAGGGTCTTTGTGTCAACAGCTTCAGGAAGCAAATGGGGCAGATGTGGGGAAACATGGCATTTTTTGAGTCAATTTTTGTATAACAGCCAGTCACCCTTAATGTCTTAATCAGAATTCAAACAGACAAACATGTGTGCATCATTAAATCTTATAAATAAACCCCCTCAAAACAGGCATTTGAGGATTAACTGAATTTCATTCCGGATTCAAGGAGGATTCAAGGAATTTCATATTTTATCCCAAACTATGACAATCGGTCAAAGTAAAATGTTGTGTATAATTCTTACTTCGGAAAAGCACAAATTTATTTTATCAAGGAAATTCTTAGCATAAGAAATTTTCCATGTATTCATGTCCTGTAAATTTCAATTTCTAATTTCTTTTTTTATTCCTTGCCAGTTAAAAATATATTTTCATACACAATAAATGTATACCCATGTACAATGGGGGAATTGTATTTTCCACACATTACAAGAATTGCATTGTCATACCACACATTTTTAAAATTTTCTTTCAAGATTTATATTGTTGTCATGATCTGAAATTTACATTGAAATACAATTTATATGGGCTCCTATAATTTACTTGACAGCACAGTATGATGTCCACAACACATGGTTTCGTGATACTTATAAAATATGTGTAGAAATCTATTACATTCATTTATTTAAATTTAATATTATATTATTATTTGTAATTAATATTTATTTTTAAATAATATTGTATATACTGTGGTAACTTTGTGTTAATGGTGCCAGAATGAGTATTAAAAATAACTCATGAGTATTAAAAATAATTTTAAAATTAGTCAGTTTGAAAGCTCTGCTTGCCTGAGTTGTTATTAGTTTTAAAATATATTTTTGAGTTATACATGCTGTTTACTTTGGAAAAAGAACACTCTTGGAACTTTTTGGCACTTTAGAAACAGAAGAACTTTCATTGCTGTCTGGTTTTGTCCTTCTGTGTCATTTTTTCCCCTTTTGACGGGAACTGGAATGGACTCCCTAAATATTTATGAACCTGTGATCAGGCCTCCTGCTAGCACTGCATTTACCCTTTAGCACTTAATCATGGTGGACATATTTAAAACATCAAGTCTGAATCTTGGTCTTCCTGTGCTCAAAAGACATTTTTCCACGGATTTAAACAAGTCCATAGCTCCATCCTCTGGGGCACGTTCTTCAGGAAATGTTTTTTGCGTCATTTCCAAGCAGTTGGATGCTACCAAGCGTTTCGGATTCAAGAGGGTTACAAAGGACAGTGTAAACATCTCTCCAAAGAAGGGCCAGGGTGACTTTTGCGTTGATTTCCAGCTAGGCCTTTATGCCTCTTTGCAACCTTTTTGAGCTTGGGTTTATTTTATATCAACTTTTCTCAACCTGCAAAAGTATTGTTCTTAATAGATTGAAAATAATCACTCCCATGTTGCTCCACTACACCCAATCTTTCCTTGGATTTTCATGCTAAGACTGACTCTTCCTTGCCTCTTTTATTGCGTTCTTGTAATGCCACCTCTACAGAATCATGGGCTTTTTACATAAATTATGGAAAGATGAGCAGTTGAGAAAAGTTATTTTTGATAAATTCATTGCAAAGTATAACTCTTATGGACATTGACAGATGTCTTCTGGGTTTATTAGCATTCTGAATTGTAGCTATGAAAATTAGTACGCACTGATGGAGAAAAAGAAAAAAAGTTGGAATGTCCTTTATATGAATTTTTGAATTTCAATTTAGATTAAGTTTTACTTCAGGTCTTTGATTTAGAGCGAAAAAAGAGGTTTCTGCATCCTGGACTAGATCTTAAACTAGACAGACTCATTCTGCTCTTTCTATTCTGGGTGTATCAATGGGATTTGATAGATACAAGACTAAAAGCAACATCTGGATTTTAATAAAAAAGAACAAATTTATCAGTAACAAAGAAAATTTCACAGTTCATTTCAAATTGCTTCTCTATAAGTTGGGTGAGAATATTTTTCTCTATTTTTTCCCCTGTATAGAATTTCACATATAAGAATTATTTTCACTTGGACTGCATAACCAACCAGTATATTTACAATATCTATTGTAAGTTTTGTTGTGAAAAGTTGGTGTCCTCATTAAATCTCTCAATGAAAAATTCAAGCCTGCTCTGTGACATCTAAATCAACATAGTTCTGGATTTTAAGAAACTGATGTCAAGAAAAATCGCAGTGTGATACGAGGTGATATAATGCGTAAAAAAAAGGTGGGTGTAGGGATAAAACTCCATAATTTGTAGTTCCTTTATAAAAAGAACAACACGAACCTGATGGCAAGGCCTGTTGATCAGTGTAATTAATAGAATTAATGGCCAGCCTCATATAATCTGATTTGGTGTTTCACTGATTCTAACCTGATGTAAGTTAAATTTTAATTTATCCTGTGCAGCTCTGTTTTTTAAAGCAGACGTGCCAGGTTGCACAGCTCATTGGCATCATGTGATTCCATACGTTTAAAGTAGGCTGTCATACATACCTCCAGATAAAAAAAAAATATACAGATGGATATATATGTATTTAGTACAAGTGAATAGTGACCACATTTTTAGTGCACAAAGATTGTATGCAGCCTATTTGACCTTTTTTTTGCCCAAAAGTGGAAAGAGGAAGGCAAAGATATAAAGGGTTATTAGTGCTCTGTGTCAGAGGAAATAAAAACTTCATCAATTTTAGCCTGCCCAGCACAGAACATGAACAGCACGGAACATTTTCCATACAGCAAATCTGCCTCTTGTAGTTCAGGGCAACAACGCAACCAGGGGCATGGAGGAAGGATTTATGATCTCAGGAAAAAAAGACTTACAGATGTTGCAATCAATTAACAAAGACCAAAATCTGAGTTATGTGAGGTATTGCCCCCAGCCTCTGAACTACTCTAAGTGTAGATATCTGTCTGCCAGTAACTGATGAGGCTGATCACTAATTAATCAAAAGAGATGAACTATTAAATACCTCTGCAGACCTTCACACTGTTTGTTTGGTGACCAAGAACAAACACAGGTTTGCTTAAACAAGAAAGATTAAGTTGCCTACCGTGAAATTATCATCCTTTGTGAGCAGAGGACCAGAAAGAATTTATTTTTGTATTTGTGCTAAATTCTTCAGGGGTGGAAGTATCTTGAAGCCTCATTAAAGCAAGGCCCTTAAAATAAACATCTTCATCAGATTTACTGTGAAATAAAATTTTAGTATTATTTGCACAAGTACAACTTTTATTTACAATATTCATAGCATTTTATATTCAGAACTTTCCCTAGAACTATTATTAACATCTTCTGCCTGGAGCTTTTTCACAACGATCTTGGTATAGTACTTTCTTTTAAATTCTGACTAGACAGCTTTTAACTGAATGGAAGCAGAAGAGTTATACATAATATTATTTCTCAGCACATAATATTTTCATCATAAGTCAGTCAGCTAATTCGGAGAACTCACCGAGGAACCTCTGTGTGATTATTGTTCCTGCCCTCTAATTTTGGTCACTCTTTGCTTTCAAACCACCACACAGAGGGCTGCTGCACATAGGAGCTCTCAGGTCCTCAGGATAGATGTTCACACAAAATTTTAATCTGTCTGGGCAGGGTCCTGAGTAACTGCATCCGGATGTCCCTGCTCCAGCAGAGGGCTTGGAGCAGTGGCCTCCAGAAGTCCCTTTCACCCTCAACTATTCTGTGATTCTATGACATCCCTTGTGACATCGGGGAGAGCTTGGGTCAAGGGCATACTGTGAAACTTTTTATGTCCTTGAAGAAAACCTTATCATTTTCCTTGAAGGTTTTTAAATATAGGGTCTTGAGAGAACAGTAGGTTTCTGTACAGAGGCAGGTTCCTTATTGCAGTTTCGTTTCAATAATTTTATCTCTGCCTATGTATTTTCCATGACTGAATTAAAAATGAGTATATTAAAGTATATTCATAGTTATCAATGTAACCAGAGCCTGAATAAGCCATATTATACATGCTGAATTTCTGAGGGGAAAAAGTAAAAAAGTATCCTTCCTGCTTCATATTCTTCTTAAGGCCTAATCAAAAGCCATCTCACTGAATTCAAGATAGCTCTTCCTGAAAGAAAACAGTAAAACTGTTTCTGAAAATAACCTGGAAAAAAGGAACCTTCTATCTGACTATTAATATATGTTCTGAAGAGACACATCAGCACATTAGATCTCACCATTCCCTTTACTACCCCTAAATTCACGGCTTTTTCCATATTAATCCACTAGTAGCCTAGAAAGATAAGAAGTTTTTAAAGAATTAACAAATTTATGAACTGTGTAAGAAGTAACCATCAACATTTGCATAAGATGTTTATCATGACACTATTTAGTATTCTATTATGTTGTATTTCCCTCCTGTTTTCCTCTCTATCTTTCTTCGCCTGGAATGAACTACTCCCAGTGACTTTGAACTACTCAGTTCTGAGGGCCAGAATAACCACAGGAATTGAAATAAAACAAAAGATAACTCTGTGTTAGGAGACATAAGGAACTGCAAATCAAAGTGTGCTCTCAAGTAAGGTAAAAACCAGCAAAACAGAGACAGTCACTGCAATGAGACAGCACACTGAAGAGCAGCTAACCTCATTTTTTTGTTTCCTTGCTCCAGCTATAGCTTATGGTAATGATGATGTCAGCACAAGGGTTAAGGTTGCATGGTTCAACCAGAAAACTCCCTTCATTACTAGAGAGCTCAGCTCTACAGGAACTTGGAAATATGAATCAAGATACACAGAACTTGGTCGTCTTAAACAAGCTAGCCAGCAGAGTCAAGCAAGGGAAAAATACAGAAAATAATCACATTTTAATGAAAAATATTAAATATCAGCTTTAAATGGAAAAAAGCACTTCTTAATTGCTTCAGGTGATGGAGGAGGTGTAAAGTCCTGGCTGGGTTTTTAGTATTCTCTGTGGCTCTGTGAAAAGTCTCTTCATCTCACCTTAATGCCAGACATCTATAACACAGACATTCAGATCTAAACTAGTTCTCTGAGTGTCTTTTACAATTGTCTGAGAAAAACAAGCACAATTTGTTTAACCTGTTTCAAAACACCTATTTCAGGATAAAATTAATTGGACTCTTCAAGCACTCTCCATTGGCTGCAGCAGATACATATGTTATCAGACACGTGTTAATACAGTTATCAAAGCATGAACTGATAAATCCCACCTTGCCACCCCTGTTTTCTCTCAGTCTTTTTCCATGTTTATCCATCTAAGCTCTAAGACTTCTGTGGCAACTTCTAAATTAATGTAATGGTGTCTTGAATCAATCAACAGACTACCACGACAGAATCTTTGAACTACCAAGGCCTTCTCCTACTTTGAAAAGATCATCATGGTGAACATATTTGAAAATGCTTTCCCGACCTCAGAGTCAGGATAATTTTATAAGCTCTATGCCATAAACCACTAAGCAGCTTTGCATCTCGGACTGTTGCAAGGAGGGGCACACTTGATGTCTGGTGCTGTCCGCACACACAAAATGCTCGCAGATTTCCCAGTCATCGCTGGCACCGTCCAGCACTAAACCTTCCTGCAGCTCTTGCAACAGAGTTTTGGTTCCTCAGACCACTCTTTTCTAAAACAAGACTCTGTTATTTTTACATGGCATAATCTCGTTTTTGTGTTAGGAAAATATAACCAGGAAAATTCTAGCCTAACTTTTGCCCAATAAAATTCCCTAAAAACAGCAACTGCATGCCTACAGCTCAAAGATCTGGCTTTGTCTGGAGAAACACCCTCCAGAAGGTAAGCAAAACATCACTATGAAAACAGTTTGGGAAACCAAAACCAAAGAAGCTCTTTCAATTTGCTGTTTTAATTTCAGCGTTTTCTTTTGTTACTTACCTTCTTGTGCCGCAGACTGTGGATCAATAGAAACTATTTCGGCTCCAGAGAAACTTCCCTTTACAGCCAAAAAAAGAGAAAAGAACTTGTGAGGTTTGCTAAGGCTGCAGTGACATGAAAGCAAGACACTGTTTTTTATTAGAACCAGGTAAAATCAGAAAAGTAAAATTATTTCCATTTGCCTCAAGGGAGTCTTTACAATACTGACATTTTGCAATTCTGCAAGAACACTGGGTTTGCACACTATGGCAATGTAAATCACCTTGAGAGTTAGATTTTGGTCTTAAAACATATTTTATCATTTTCTCAGTAACATGGTTGCATCGGAAGCTTTGTTGCTATTGGAGAAATGTGGCCGAAATGTTTTCTTAAGGTCTGCAGTTGTGAAAATATCCTGTTATTTGCATTGCACAACACACTGGAAAGACCATCTTGCCTTCCAGCTTGAGTAGCCCATGCTCAGAGCTCAGCCATATTTATAGTCTCCATGTTTTGCAGAAATTTGTGCTGGAATTGCACAATACCAAAGGTAGTCCTTGTGCTGCCTTCTGTGGGGTTTTTTCCGCTTCCCTCCTTTTCCTGTTTATGAAAAAAACTTAACACTTATCTCCTTGAAATGACTTTTTATTGGAAGTAAATAGAGCCTAAATTCTGCCCACAGATGAGCATGAAGTTTCTGCTGATAGAAATAATAATTTTGACTCACATCCTCTTTATACCTCTGCAGCTCTGCAGAGAGTGCTCAGGAAAAGCAGATGCTATCTGCTTTGCGGAAGTGGTTCTGCCAGGCATAGTGACATTTACTTGTCAAGATGAAAATAATGAAAAATTAATCCTGTTGCCATTAGTGGAAAAAGGATAAAACCTCTTAAACAGATGTATCCTATCTGAAAAAAAAAAAACCCAAACCTTTAAAAAGAATTGCACTTGTTTTTTGGCAGAAAGGAACACTTCAGGTACCTGGAAATATCAGGCAGAGGTTAGGACATGGTGTGTTTTCCTCCCTGTTTATTTCTTCTCCCTTACTGTGAGAGTTCTGTGAAAAGAGATCTTCATGCCCTTTTTAGATGCTAAAGAACAGATAAACGTGAATGATTAGGTGGGAAAGAGGAGTATCTGCAGACATTAAGGATAAAGATATTTAAAGATGGTTCAAATAAGAAAAAAAAGTAATTCCTCCTGTATTTAGAAAGGAATTTTCCAAGCATGATAGACAACCAAAAAAGAAAGAAAAAACCAGATGTTTGTTTAAAAAAAATAAAAAATAGACGCTTTATGATCATATGTAGAAGGTAAATGAATTACAATTAACAAAATGCCCTAAAGTTTCCAACAAATGTTGACAAATTCTCTTTCAGTAAAATGGTGAGTAAAAGTTTTTAGTCAAAACAGAAAATTCAAGTTGACTTGTAATGATGATTGTAGAAATACTTCCTGCTAATGATGAGCAAGTTGAGAAACACAGATGTTAAACGCAGTGTTGTACAATTCAGTTTCAAAACAGGAGACAAAATAAAAGACAAAACCCAAGCGTAAACATACCTGAATTTCTGTCTAGATTTCCTTCCTGAAAGAGTTCTAGACCTGTCTATAAATGTGACAAACCTCACTGATTTTATTTACTCCTGTCATTGTGTAAAGTGTCAGAGAGTACAAATATGACCTTTCTAACAAACTTATATAAGAGAAGTGGAAAATATTGAAAGGGTTTCTGGGTTTACTTATTCTGTTTTGATTTTGAGGCAGGGAGGGCGGTTTCTGTGTAAAACTTGAACTTTGCCTTAAGAAGCCCTTAGAAGGTAAAGAATTCTTTACAGGCATAAACAAATGTTAGCAATTTAATTTTCATTTTAGTTATGACAAGAAAGGTCTTTACCAGAAAAAGAGGAAGACGAACTAATACCATCAAAGAGTATTTGATCTCCTTCTTGCCTACTTTTTTCAGGCATTTTCTTGAAAGCTAACAGCTGGAGCCACTTAGAGCAACTTGACACTTGTGCAATTATGCACATTTTTTTAAGAAATTATGAAGAAGGCTAGTCTGTTGTCAATTATAAATTTAATAGAAATCTACACATTACAGCAGGACAACCCCAGCTAAGAGGGAGGAAGGGAATACGGCAAACTTACAGACCACGCCACCCTTTGGGCCTTCCAAAGCAGTCCTACCACGACTACTAGTGACAGCAGGAAATTGTCATTGCAGTCACTATTAAAGCTATCTGAATTTTCACATTACCCTCAGTAAGACCATGGGCTCAATTTGTTGCTTTTTGAAGGAGGAATGCTTGAGGTGGGAGCAGAAGACAGCCGAAGTGCGGTGAGGAAGGTGTTCATTACTGCAACATAAGAGCAAATGGCACCTAAGCATCACCTTTACAGGCATGTTTTGTGACTGTATGGAAAACACACCAGCCCTTATCTTATGTTTATTTTAATGAAGTGTCATACAGATGAAGCGCACAGGGAAAAATACCAATATTTATTTAAGAACATTCCCACCCACCTGTGCCCCTCATGAAGCACCCCACTGCAGCGCTGGCACGTAAATTTCAGAGTAAATGTCTGCACACAATAGCCTGCAAATAGTGATAACAAAATACTCAATCTGCTCTGAAGGCAGGGGGTTAGCACAATGGCATCTGCTCTTATACTTATTCTCACTGTCAGCATGCAATATGCAAAGAAACCATAAGACTGGAAAAAAAAATCTGGTGTGTTTAGTACAAATGACAAATGCTATAAGGAAACAATATCTCCTAATTTATTATCATGCTGGGATCTGTTCCCTTTATGTTTATAAATGAATTTAGTTTATGAGTGAAAACAGATTGCCTGTCTGTTTAGAGAATGAAATAAACAGACTTTGAACTGTTATAAGTAATAGGAAGAAATTCCTAAGAAATAGCTTGTCTCAGATCAGTGACTCATCTTAACATATTTATTTGTAGTGCCTACATCAGTGAACAAGGGAAGGGCTGCAGATGTCATTTGTCTGGATTTCTGTCCCCCACAACAGCTTTTTCTCTAAATTGAAGAGATATGGGTTTAATAGGTGGATATTTATATGGGTAAGAAAGTGGTTGGATGGTCCCATGCAGAGGGCTGTGGTCACTGGGTAAGAGTACCAATGGATAAGCTCCACAGTCTTAATAGATACATTTTATAAAAGGAAATAGGAAGATAAATAAAGATCTTTCTTCAGTAATAACAGGAGGGCACTACAAGAAGGAGAATTTCACTTAAAAATTGAGGGCCATTGTACTGTACTAGAAAGCTGAGCTGCTGTTCAAAGAAAAGCTCTCTGAACAGTTAGTTTTAGACCATGCTTTGATGCAATATTTTTTGTTGACTTTTTCTTGTGAAGTATCACATCATAACATCCAGGCATGAGAAGAAAACAAAGAAAAAAAGTAAAAAAAGAAAAGCTAAAAAAAAGAAGTTACCTGCTAAATATAGAAAAACAAAAATTAAATGTATATTTTATCATATTTTCCAAGATAACATTTTTTTCTGACCAATACATAATTTTCATACATGAACATGTAGCTGGTATGCACTACAAGGTTGGTTTTCTTTTAATAAACAACTCCGTTTCTTCAATAAGGAGACAGGAACCTGAAGAGGAATGAAACAGTTACAACAGTTTCGCACGAGCTATTATTAAGAGTTATATAAATTTCGTCATGAATTGATGCTACTGTGCAAAAGCTAAATACCACAAGAAATCTTATTCTCATTTAAGAAAGCTTGCAGCTAACTTCCACAGGAAAAAGGAAACAAAACAGCACTTAAAACCCAGGAGTATTTGATGGATCAGGAGTGTGTAGGGAGTATTTTTTCTCTGTATTTCTTCTCTGTAGGTATTTTTGCCAGTAAGTTAAACTACAGAACTAAATCTCAGCCTGAGCAGAATGAACCTCACAGAGCATATTTCTCCCCGGTCAATCTTACACCTCCAGAGCGAATGCTAAATATTTTAAGCAGAAATTAATGAATTTTGCCACATTTTCAAACCCTTCTTTCCCTTGGAGTCAGCAGAGCAGTTCAGTGTGCTGTACTTTCTGCTTCACTGACCCTCTGTGCCCTGTGTTTCAGGCCCTGCTTGAGGCATGTCTTAAATTTTTGATGAGGAGGAGCTGGTGTCTGGATCTCAACAGCTCTGGCTTCAGGGTTAAGGCAGTAAGTAATGAAGAAATAAAAATACCTGTTCTACACTCTAAAATTAGTCATCCTTGCATTGCTGAAACACATTTGAATCATTAGACATTCGGAATCATTAAGGATTTCAGGAACCTGAATGGAAAAAAAATTATTTGCATTTTTATGTAGCTCTTGATGTCATTACAGGACTTGACTGAAGTACGAGCCAGGTATTTTTAAAACCTGGGTATTATTTTAGCTTAGCCACAGAGATTTAGATGTGGTAGAGAACTACTAAGGGACAGTGAAAAGTTAATGCTGTTGCACATCAGAAGGCAAAATTGTGTCATCTGGCAACCTGAATAGAAATGGTTCATTACAATGAAGCACCACAGCAGAGAGATTTCTTTAAGAGGAAAAGAAGGAGAAAGGAAATGACTGAACAGAAGGAAAGCAGGTAGCAGAATATTGTCAAAAACAGCAACTCAGAGAAAGAGGGTGAATTTACAGACAGTTTTGGCAAAATCGCTGTTCTCTTCCTGCCATAAGGATCGGAATTGTTCCATCTGCAAAAGGCAGGATCCAAAAGAGATTTTGTGCTGCTTCTTCATGAAGTAATGGTGCAAGAGAAAAAAAAAGAAAAAAAAAAAGTGGAAGGGAAAAATTTTTCACAGGAAGTGAAAAATTCCTCAGAGAATTTGTCCTGATCCCATGGTCACGGAGGACCCAAAGGTGGTTTAGGATCATTTGCATACTCATTTGTCATATCTTCCAGCCATGCGGAAAGGCCATCTTTCCCATACTGGATTCTTGCAACTATGAGAAGAAGCCTGGGAAACCACTGGGAGTTTATTTATGTATTTCCTAAACTGGCTTTTAATGATGGTGTTAATACACATGTTAATGCATACAGGCGGCATGTAAAACACAGCAAAAACACTTAAATAATTAAAAACATGACATAAATGCATTTTTTCTTAAGTTCTCCATGCAACTGTAGTGAGGAGAGCTTAATTAAGCTAAGTCTTGTCTCCATTAAAACTGAAGTTCAGATCAAGGCGTTACAGTAAGTACAATTAACACTGATACAGCACAGAAAATTATAGAGAAATAAACTCATTTTGATGAATTCACCTTCATGTTATGCAAAAAACATATCTGTTTCCTCACTGGTTAATGATTAAACTTTTCTCTAACAAAGAACACTAAATATTATATTAGAACATACATAAAAAATATCCTATATCTTTCTTTGTAATTACAGTTGAATGGTGTTCCTAATTTTTGTGACAAACTCTTTATATTAAGAATGAACCTATGCACAAAAATACGCAAGTGGCGAATACACACAGAAAAAAAAAAAGCTTCATGTTGAACTCTCCTCAACCTTTCCCATGTGTTAAAGGCTGCATTACATTTTTGAATGCTTTCATCTCACTAAAGTGTGGAAGTGTTTCTTCTTTATTATATCTTTCTCACCAAAGACACTCTGTAAAAAAAAATGTAATTCTCACAGCAAAGGCTCTCGAAACTTCATGGCAGTCAACTATTTTTATCCCATCATTTCTGGATGCAACAGAAAAGAAAAGAAAACAGGGCTTTCCCTTCTTCTGTCACCTTCTCCTGTAAGAAAAGGAAGCATTTTGCCCCGTACCCAAGTCTGAGACCTCCCAGAGCTCTGAGCTCAGCTCACTCCCCTTTTAGCAGGTAGAAGGGACTCCTCTTGAATGAGATTTGGCAGAGGTACGCTGGGCTACCCTTTCTAATAGATGTTCTTGAAGACATTTACATTTGAGTGCTCTGAACGGTTTAACTCCACTTTACTTGGAACTGAAAGCCACCGCAAAAGTTCACCAAAACAGCAAATCTGTACAGGGAAGTTTAAACATAGCACACACATGGAGGTATAACCCTTGTTTTCCTTTTGATGCAATTTATCATCAAGCAGGATTTCCTTCTCCCCTCCAGCTTCCACAGAGCTGATACAAATTTTTTCACCGCTGCCTTGTGGTATGACAAGCAGGAGGATTAATGACAAAGAACAAGAGTCCTCTTGCTATTTAACTGATAACTCCATCACAGCAAACTGTGTGTAAATCAATAACTCTGCCCTGCAGTGCCAGGGAACAGCTTGTCTGTGGGGCTCTAACGTGGCTAAAATTCTGGTGTGGCACCAAAGGTGTATCACAGTATTTCCTCGCAGCTGGCAGGAACACGTGTATTCAGTGTGGAAAAATATAGTGACTGCTGTGAGGAAACAGCCACTCCTCAGCAACAGTCAACACCTGCATATTATTTACATCAATTTCCTTTTAGCATCCTATTGAAGTTAGATCAAAGGCAAACAATTATTTTCAGGCTTTTTTGTTTCGTTTTGGTTTTTTTTTGCAATTGCTTCCTCAGCCAACTACAGAGCATACATTTCAAAGTTCTTCCAGATTAAAATGGTAGGGTAATACCTGCACATCTTGTACTTGTAGAGTGCAAATTATCAATGTTTAAAATAGCAATGTGATAAAAGCTAGGGGTAAAAAGTGTGATAACAGCTAGTTTTGCATTCTTGCTTTGTGCTGATCCCATATGCATACTTATAATTATCTGTGCAGTCAATAAAATGAAACATTAACTTTCTGTCAATCACTGGAGCAAAATGTAATATGGATAGGATTATTTTCGCACTGTCAAAATTAATACTATAATTTCATTAATCCAGAATGTCCCTCCTTAGCTCTAAGAATACTGTCTATGTATACTGCTTTAAAAATGAAGTAAAGACATCTGAATGTCTTTGTCTCCCACAATTTTTTTTCCCCTGCAATTTCTACTATATCTCAAAACATTAAAAGAATGAAACCACTTGTTTTAAATGCCTTGCTACATGGGAACTGCACGTAGGAATCATTTCTGCAGAGATGGAAATACTAACATGGTGTTACTGGCCTTGGGCTTTCTTTAACAAGTGTAGCACCACTGAACACCTTCTAAGCCTGTCCCCTTCAGAGATTAATTTGAGCAGACATTTAAAATGTGTAGATGGGCACAGAAAGCTGTTTGGAGTGTGGAGATGGTGGGGAATAATCTTGTCAATCACTCTCGTAGTTTCCCGCTTAACTGACACACATCTGCATTAATACATGTTTTTTTCCCGAGTCCCAGTAATTTATCCAGGGGGAATTAAAGACCGAAAGAAAAAAATGCCAAAAGGCAGGCTGCTGTCGTTGACTGGTCTATTGCCATGTGAACATCAATCCTTCGCTCAGGGCACAGTGTCTGGGGATTACAAGTGCTACTGATATTTGTCAAAATGTGTTTTCTCTTCTCACCTGTAGCTTTGCTCTGTCTCTGTCCAAAATAATGATGCTGTTGATAAGAGGGTTTTGCCGTGACTGAAAACGGTGCTTGGCAGGCGCGAGGCTGCTGGGGAAAGTGCTGCTCACACAGCAGTGCTTTGATGAGGTCTGCTCCCAAAGAGGCTATTACTGCACCTGGAACGAGAGTCATGACTAGGACCCCTTTCTATCCAAACATGTTTTTACAAGAGAAAACAGAAAAGAGCTTTCACAGAGTTATTAAGACGGCAGTATCCCTCCCAGTGACCCCTGCTGAAAGATGGGGTGCTTTAATGGGTGATCATTTTCTCTTGTACATCTTCCTATTTCGCTGCCACTTTTTTTTTCCATCCCCTGTGAATACGAAAAACAGATGATTAAACACAAAAAAAACACCAAAAACACCAAAGTATGTCATTTGAGAGAATAAATTGCATTGATCCTCTTTATTAAAAAGCTGCATAACTGCCAGGTGAGGAGAAGAGAAGCCAGAAAAAACAGCTCTGATCACAGATGCCATTTAACAAATCTTCCTTTCATCTGCCTGAGTATTTACCTAAGACATCAGTGACCTGAGTGTGGTTGAGCAGGAAGCGCTAAGAGTAAAGAAAGAAAAAAATACAAGATTAGGATACAAAACTTTGCACTTCTTTCTTTCTCCTTTAAACACAAATGACTTTAGGGGTTTTATTTCAGTTAATTTTGCTTTCTGAGCAATAATTTTAAAATATTTATAAGGTAATGATCAATTTAAGCAGAAGAGTAAATCATTGTTTTAGCAATAACTTTTCGTCAATGATTAAACGGTAAAACAACAACAACAACAAAAATGTTTGGGCATTAAATAACTACAGGTAGAAGCATCAAGTTGAAAGAATGGTAGATCTGGATACATTAAGAACAAAAGCTTGGTTTCTTTGTGGAAGTCTGTTCCCAATTAGGGTATTATGGCAGTTGGAACGATGGTCATGAATAGGATGCCTTTCTTTCCAAACACGTTTTTATGACAGGAAGTAGAAAAGACTTTCACAGCGTTAATAAGATGGCAATATCCCTCTTGAGGACCCATAAATATGCCATTTAATACAGTTAAATTGATACTTAAGACTGCAAAAAAAATCATACATTCCACTTCCATTTTGAAAAGCAGTTATTTAAACAGATGTATTTAAAAGCAAAGGGAATGTACTAACTCAGATTATTTTAAATTTAGGAGATAAAATGTGGATGTGTTTATCAAAACTGTGGCTTGTTCCATAACGAATGAAAAAAATTAACTAGCATTCTGCTTAAACAGGTCCTTTCTTTGGCTGTTGACACAAAAGCACCGAATTACCTCCATTTCATTACCAGTACTGGCGCAGAAAATGGAAAACCTTAAGGAGTGAGAGGAAGAACCAGCTGCATTCCGAGTGCTGCAAAAAGATAAGGTGTTTTACAACTTTGTCAAAGCACTTGAAAACAGAGGATGGTAATCAACAGCTGCTGAACGCAAGACGTCATTTTCAAGGAGACAAGAGGAAAAGTTGACGTGGCTATAAAGTTTAAAACTGCACAGAAACCCCATTTCCTTCAAGTTGTCAGCAGTCACCCATGTGTGCCTACGTTGCTAATGAATTACTGACCTTCTGCCAAGGCAGCTTGCCGTGGTTACAGCAAGAATCATGAGATAAAGATCCCAGGTTTATTGCAGATTTCAGTGGAGACACACAAGCCCCGTGCCTGCGCTGTAACAAGCTTAATTTTGTGAGAAGAGGAGAAACCTGAATGGATTTGCATAGCAGAAAGCAGAGAGGAGGAGTGAAATTAAGCATTTTAGCAGGACTAGATGATCAGGATGCTGGAAATAGCCTCACTGATAAGGACCCTGGAAATAAAACCAGAAGGATTTTACAGCCTTCTAGCTAACACTGCAATTTCTCACCAGGCATGCAGTGCATGGCTCCAGGAGCCAGTAGGTTTCCAAGTCAATCTCCTTCAGCCAGCGGGTCTGTTCTGTTATAAGAACACCTTTAAAAATAAAATACACACCAGAAAAAAAAATAAAACAAAACAAACACAAAAACCCCAAAACAAACCAAAAGAAACTAAAAGAAACTTGAAAAATGAAAAATCACCTACCCTAACAACTTGAAAAAACAAAAACACCCCCCAAAAACCAAAACAGACGAACGAAAAAAAAACCCAAACAAATAAACAAACAAAAACAACAACAGAAAAAACAACCAAGGAAACTCCACCCACAAAACAACACAGGTATACCCATATAGGCTGAAATTCAAGAAAAGAATCAGCTTGAAATACACAGAGAAAAGACAGAAAATTCAGAACCAGTGGATTAGCTTCAAAGTTGGGACAAGTAGAAATATCTGCCTGAGGATGGCCATCCCCTAAGCATTTTTAACACGTGTATATTTGGCCTATATATATTTTATACTATACATATATTTAGATAATGTATTTATTATATATATAATGTATTTATCATGTAATAATATATTTTATATACACTACTATGCGTAATATATATATCTTATAGTCTTAGCTATATTAAATGTATTAACCATATACACTAAACCCGTTACTTTTATTTCAGTATTTTTAAACAAGCCAATTTCGTTATGATCTTCAAAGTCTCAGTGCTGTGAGTTCTGATTTGTTTCCTTTGAAGCTCTTGGCACCTGCTGGTTCAGACTTAAAGGTACTATAAAGGGAATGGAAGTATTAACCATGTTAAAATTACGTTGAGCAAGAAGGAAAATATTTTTTTAGGGAAAGCTTTGCTCTCATAAAATGACACATGCATAGTTTTAAAGGATCAGGTGCATCCTGGAAGATGACTACTATTTCTGGATTAGCATCGTAACCAACTGATGTTTCTGAAGTTTAGAAATTATTAGTTTTAGGTATCACTTATGAGCCCAGATAAAAAGAAGAAAAGATGAAATACGGATGTAAATAATTTATGAAGGCACCTCAGTTCAGGTTTCTGGAAATTCCTTATTTCATTGGGATGCTCAGAGCTTACAGCAGAGTCAGTGCACACCAGAATTTGGATTGACCAGAGCTTAGACATAGGAAAGTAAAGAACTCATTTGAACTCCTGATTGTAATAGGCCAAAGTTACTGAGAATGTAAACAAATTAAATTCAGTTAGTGATCCATTGGTGGGCGCAATTCTTAACAGTTTCATATTTAAGTGGTTTGATGTTATTAAACTAACAATTTATGAGTCACCATGTAAAATGAATAAAACAGCAATTATGCTGAAATGCCACCTATTACATAACATAAATACTATCAAATGCCAATAACTCATCTGTAGGGAGAAAATAATACTGTCTTAACTGCAGGTGGAAATAGCTGAACTTCCCACACAGTTTCTTCAAATTGTTTGTTTGGACAGGCTTTTTTAATCATATTATGACCATATAAGGAAAGCAATAATGAAGTTCTGTAACGAAAATGCCACTATTTCTTATTAATAATTAACAGGATTCTAACAGTCAAGATGAATTCTAATGCATGGTTTAAAGTAATCAGTCTTCCAAGAATTCCCCTCCTCAAATATCCCAGACCTGGAGCTGATCAGAGAAACTTCGAGAGAACCTTGTCCCACCAGAATAAACAGGTCTAAAAACTTGAAGTGTAGTTTGTGATCCTAGGTGATTTCTGGATAACTTCAGTTTAGACTACATTTAGGAAGTGAAATTGAGGCAATATGAAATCTTTTCCACAGAAATATTTTAATATTGCCTTTCTTTTTTGGGACTCTCCTTTTGAAATAAGTTGCACTTTGATATTTTTTAATGTCATGTAGATCAAAAAGGAAACTTAGATTAGAAACAAGATGATTTGAACTGAATGCTTTGGAAGAAAAAAATTTTTTCCTTTGGAAAATTAAGGAAGATGTGTGACAAATGGGTTTACACTAGAAGAAGGCATTTTGCATGCACAGATTCTTCCATGAATTAATTCTTATGCCACCACAGAAATCCCTCTCTGAGCTTTTTTAAACAGGGATTTTCTTCACAAAATGGTTTTTGTAAAACGTTTTCTTCCCATTGTGTGCACCTTTCTGTCATTTCTCTGCCTGAGACTTCCAAAGCCTGTCCCCCTGACCTAATTATCTTGCTCATCTCCTCTTTAGAGGAGAGAAAACTGCCAAACAAGGTCTCTTATTCTTGCTTATAACCTAAAAACCTCTGTGCAAAAACAGACCAGCCCTGCCCTACTGAGCCTCCCCTCCCCATCCATGAAGGGAACGTTCCCCATCCCAAGGGAAAGTATAGGGGACACATTGCAGCAACCCACCTCCTATCACTGAATAGATTATGGGGCTTCTCTGGGGACTCTCTGCTCAATTTTAATAAATCCAGTGAGGTGTTAAGCGGCCAAAGCCACTTTAGTGCTACGTTAAATTAGCTCTGCTTTACAATGGAACTCTTATGGCTGTACCTGTGATGCTGAAATTAATTTTAAATTAATTCCTTGGTATTGGTGCAGCTACACTGGAGGGAATTGAGGAGCTGAAACAGACACGACACTCAGAAAAATAAATAATTTCCATTAAATGTTGAGTACAGTTAGTGCATTGTGTTTTCAAGTTATTTTTCCATTTCTGTACATTTTTGTAAATCCACATCGCTCAGATACATGAATATTGGAAGCTGAACAAGAGCCTTGTTTTTCACAAATCCTTAACAGTGGTTTGACCTGCCCTTTTTCTTTTATTTATCTTTCAAGAGTTATTTCAAATTATCTTTTCACAGGTTTGTGGAGCTCCTCCTACAACAGCTATCCTGCTTAAATTTATGAAGTGCAGACACTACCTGGGAAAAAAATATCTGGTTTCACTGATGTGTCAGGCAGGCAAACATTTTCACGTTAAGATGCCACTCTGGAGCAGCTGCTGAAGAGAAAAGCATTAGGATGAGTATTTCAGAAGGGTTATTCTGCCTCTGTTGTACATAATTTCTTAAATGCTGTATTTCAGAGCTGATAACACACACAATTATTTTTCTTTTGTCTCCTCAGAGTACATTTATACTAAATTTTATTTCAAAGCTGGGATGTCCTTGAGAGGTAGAGGTTCATACACATAAGTACAGAGTCCCTCTGAATCACACGAGAAACTTCTCCTTTTCCATGTCAATGTGGTTTTCAAACACAGCAGGAATTGTTTCTGGAGATCCCCTGGAAGAGCTGGAGTGCACTTTGAATGAGAAAGCTGTGCCATGTGTCTAAAATTGTTATTGTCCTGACCCAGGTGTAGCCTCACTCCACTCGCAATTCACAGTTAAATCTGAATTTTTTAGATAATAAGGACCTAATACAATGACATTCTTTCTTCCTTTTCTGTGTATTCTTCAAAGGCAAAACTAACAAAAAAGATCTTTCAATTCCGTGTTCTAAGTATCTCCAATCTTGGCACCTTTTTCTTTCAGATTCGAAGAGGATCATTTTAACAGCACTGAAATGTTTTCAGTTTTTAGATAGCAAATTATCTTAAAATTATACATCTTTGTGGATGCTTCTTAGTTTACTTAAAATACCAAGTAAAAAGTTTTTGCCAGAAACTCATAACAATAATTCTCATATTCAAGTATTTCCATATTCAAATTGAGTAAGTATCTCTGCGTAAATTGCAGAGATAAAGTGAATAAGTAGTTTTTCACCTCGTTTTTCTAGATGCAGCACTTCCAAAGACATGGCAATTCTGACAGCTGTGATTCAAAAGTCTGATTTGTGGTAAGTCACCCAATCTTTTTTTGTTCTGACGTGGTTTTATGCAGATGTAATTGCCAGACTGGAGAATTTTGGACGTTGATGCCTCAAAACAGAAAATGCAGGAAATTATTTGAACTACTATTGTACACAAAAAGAAACAAACCCTTGTTTCCAGATCTCATTAAATAATCCAGCAGCAGGCCCACTAATTTTTCCCCATTTTCTTGTCATCTAGTCCTTGACTACTTTTAAAATAAACCTGCAAACATATTTTTGTGAAACTGCTGCTATATAAATTCTTGAACAAACACAGTGTAATTCTCAATGTTCCGACCTGCTATTTTATGGACTTATAATCAATTGGGCCATAAACATTAAAAGTGAGGAATACTTCCAAGCCGAAATATTATCTCTCTTCCAGCATGCAATAATTTTCTATTCAGGAAAGAAAATGAAAAAAACTCTGATTTTTTTTTAAATTATTATTATTATTCCATTATGCAAAAACATGCCTCCCTTTAAAGAGAAATTAATTATTATGTAGCTATATTTTGATGAATGTCTTAATCCTAGTAATACAGCCTTTTTATCTCTCTCCACGGCCCTATTCTCAACTATAAAAGGCTAAATATTACCTTGTTTATTTTTCATGGATGGAGAAAACAGATTTTCCAGGCACTATGACTGGTACACGTAGTTAAGATGTCTCCTGGTGGCTGCAGTCGTGATACAACACTAATAGTGAAGAAAAATACTTCAGACAATTCCACTTCTAAGAGTCCAGACTTGAAAGTTGTTGGATGTCTCACAACACGTATTTGCTTTCAAAGACTTACGCTGAAGCTCTAACCTGTATCCTCTGTGGTGGAGAGATTAAACATTTCCTTCAAAGGGAGATGGGAGTCTTCAGTTAAATAAACACAGTGTAACTGAAAAGCACTTTGCAAGGCTAAAACCAAATAAAAAATATTTTTAAACAAATACTTTTGATATTATGTGTTGTCTTCCTCATATAAGGAGGGCTTGTTTGTGTCTGTTATAAACCTGTTTCCTTGGCTTAATGTAGCACAGCCCATTGTATTTTGGGATAGAATTTGAATATGCCAAATTTTTTCTTTATTTTATAAGTGGGTGGAACACCAGTAAAATGAAACAATTTCCTTATTTTTAGTGTAGGGTAGTACCAGAGTAATCTTACGGTTCTGTAAATGTTCCCTTATGCACTCTTTCACTCTTTCTCATTATAAAAATTAAGGTACTTTAATCAGCTGTTGCTACATATTTGCCACTCTTCCTTCAAGACAGAGATGGTGAATTCTTTGCACTGGAATTTCTAAAATTCCTGGGGACCTAAAGCACTGAACAACACAAATATGTCACTTTTAAACTGCCTATTGCTATTTTCACGCTGTCTTTCAATATCCTCTTATCTTCAACCACACTTTTAGGGAAGAGCGCTTCTTAATTTTGCTTTAAGTATTCACAACGTACATCACTTATTCAGCAGCAGAAACCATTAACTATGATTATTCTATTTTTCCATCCTTTAAAATAATAGTCCACACGCAAGGGTTAGCATGCAGCCATGAAAAAAAAGGGGGTTTCCAAGGGAAGTTTTCCATGGCTGAAACCTTTGAGTGGTTTACAGATTACGCTCTAAAATTGTAAAGATAATTCTACCTCACAATATCACTGTTAAAAATAAAATGAGAAGGATGGATGGATCAAAGCAAGAATTCAAATATCTCTGACTGACTCTTCGATATTTTTTTTTTCTTGCAAACCTCTTCAAGTGTGAAGTGGGCAAAATCAGAGTCTCAAATTCCCAAACGATGCCCCAGAAGACACAGAATTTCATTTGGACTCATTATGTGGGACCTTTGCTACTTCTGATGTACTTGAACTGTCAATATCATCAAACATTTTATTCACTTACTTTTAAAAGTCCTTTCCTATGTCTCAGAAAAAAAAAACAAACCCTCAATCAACCAAAAAAACCCAGCCAAAAACAAAACAAAACAAAAATCCTAACCAATAAACCAAAGCAATTAAGCGAACTCAAAAACCTACAATAAACAAATGCTTTAGCTATGAAATTGATACTATGGACTTACTGAACAAAAACTATATAATATTATGTGTAAGATGTACATTCCAAATATTTTCCACTTTTAAGAATCAGGAAATAAACTTTTTCTTGTTTCTTAGCTCTGGTTGTTAAATTTCACATTAGTCTGCATTCTTTCAAGTTTTGTTTCACCATTAAATGTGTCAAACTTACGTAATTAAATTTTGAGCCATATTTGACTCAGAATCTCTCACTTCTCCAGAAAAATTGTAAGTTATTTGTGATATTTAAATAAACATTTATGAATAGAAATGCATTTGGAGGAGAAGATGCCCACTTCATTTCTGTGGGAAGAGGGTTGTGATAGTCCTTATCACATCCCAGATTTTTTAACCACATCTTTGGTTTTTGCTATCTAGCTATAAAAATGTTTTTCTTATCAGGTCACAGGTGGAACTGCAGCATCTGAGACTGTAGCACTCAGCCAACAACACAGCTAATGCCTTCAGGGCAAATACAAAATAAATACTACTCTGTGTCCTTTAATCACCTTCCTCCTGTATTGAGCCATTATTGAACTGATGGAAGTGAATGGGGTAAATACATTTTAGACAAGAATGGGCGCATTCACGGAAAGCACGTTCATAGTTTTAAAAAATGGTCCATTTGCAATATTCTTCTCAGGAAGCCCTTTTAATGACCTATAATGGACAAAGACCAGAATTTTTTTCTTCCATTTCATTCTTTTTTCTCTGAGATGGAAATGGCCTCTGCTGAAAACATGTCCTGAAGGAGAATCTTGCATTTCATCGACCAGGTATTTCCTCTTATTCTTAAGTTGTTTGGTTGGTTTTTTTCCCTCATATTTTATACACAAGACTGGAAGGGGGAGACAAGAGGCAATAAAGGTTGAGCACTACAACCCACTTCTCCAAGTTCAGTTAAAACATAAATATGGATAAAATTGCTTCTTATAGTGTGTGTCATTCGATTGCACCTTTGCTACTGGCTGTCTGTATATATAATTATAGAGACAATAATACGAGTCAGCAGAAGGCTATTTCACTCCTCTCAATAAATTTTCGTGTTTGCTTTTTTTTTGGAAAAAATCCTCTCGATCTAGGCTTTTTTTGTTTATTTAGGATGGCATTTCAATGGATTGCTAGGTCCTATGTCCCCCTTCCTAATTCCTCCCCTAAAAGCAGAAACAAGAGAACATATTTTCAGGAAGTTTTGACCATTTATAAGCCACTTAGCATAAGGAGAAAAAGGAATGATGTGTCATATTCCTCAGTATGATTATTTTCGGTATAATCTACATAGCATCTTTATTTCTGGCAAATGAAACTCATCTGGAATTACACTACATTAAAGAAAATAAATAGAAATCAAAGGCTTTGCCAAACGGAAATGTAAAAACTTCATTACCACATCTTGAAAATATTGACGGATTAACAAAAAATAGGACAAATAACACTAATTGAAATAATATGGCAATCATCATCCTTTTGGGTATATTCTTTCTTTTTTCATTTTAGCTGAGTTGGAGGGATCTCGTTATCCAAAATATATGAAAAAACAACAATCAAATGTGCCCAGGTCATCTAAGACATTTTTCTACAAATTAGAATACTTTTGCATTGGTTGGCTTTGGCTTTGGGTGCAGAATTTTTTCCAATACAAGCCGAACCGGAAATCTATTTGTAAACCTAAGACTCAATGACTCTAATCTTGTTATTTCATGTCATTCTATACCATTATAACCTGGTAGTCTTAAAACTGCTTCCAAAATCTGAATATTGATTTCCTACTCAAGTGGTAGATTTTTTTACATCTTTCTCAGGTTTTCTCAAACTCAAACTGGTCTGCGTCAAAAATATTAGGACACATTATGTAACTTTACTATTTGTAACTTACGTATTTAATCCTTTTAACACACAACAATATGGAAGATTTTCAGTCTTCATTTTTTGTTTATTCAGAAAAGATTTAATTTAAAGTAGTACAGGAGTAACACTTACCATTCTGTGATTTTTAATATGTTCTACAACATATGAGCCATTCCTTGACTAGCTAATTAAATGGCTCCATTTTGTAAAGCCCATTCTCGCTCTGAGAATATTTTTATTGCATTCTCTTCAAGTTCTTCAAAACAAACAATACATATTTATAGAGGTTTAATATTCATAATTATTTTCCTTGACTAAACGTGCTGGTATTTATAATTTTATGCATAAATTATGATTATTTCTTTGTCTGATTTTGTGTTTTCTATTTAATTAATTAGAGATCTGTAACCTGCTTTCAATACAAGCTGTAACAAGCATTGTCATTATTTACAGACCTTTACCTGATACAAGCTGTACAACTGAACAACCCCCTCTGTAATTATTAAACGTTTTCTAGAGGTCAATTTGTATTTAATTTGTATTTTTGTCGTAATGAATTCAGAACCGTGAAACATGAGAGGCTTGCATGCTATATTGACAGTTACTATTATAATTTATAAGCAGAATAAATTGCTAATATCTTGGGTCATCTTATGGGTATATTTCGACATGTGCAGCTGGTTTTGACTTATGTTCTTGCACTGGTTTAGAGTTTCACAGTTGTTTTGTTTCTTGGTTTGTTATTTTTTTTTAATTAACTATATATTTTGAACAATGTCTTTTCCTTCACTTGATTTTTAAAAAAAATTGAAAAATACTTCGAGACTTGTCTTTACTAGGACCTCTATATGTACTGAGGTAATTCCATCTTTTGAAAGATAACCTCACTGGTAATAATTTAACATTCTATTATGCCTTCATACACAATGACAATATTTTTGTATATCTGTTATTTCACAGATAACGTCAAAACCATATGCCAATCTAATTTCTCTTGCCTGCCAGAAATGTACTAATATGCTTGAAAAAGATAAAGTATCAGAACTAATGTCCAAATTCATTTTAATCAAGTTAATGGCTGTTTATAAAAGATAATAATGACAGATTCATGTACAAGAAGAATGCTGTAAATCACCTTAGAAAGATATTTTACAAATGAAAACATTCATCTCTCAAAACAGAGAGGATGAAAAAATATCAGCCACAGGAGATGTCCTTTTGGGAGACAAGGACTAGACCTCAGTAAATCTTTGAGACTTGCAATCATTCTAAAATCTGAGAACGATATTTTTAGGCTTCCCAGTATATACCATAAAGAGTTGTGTGCAATCTTTCATGTAAATACCTTCAAGTTTTGTGGATGGAAATACAGATCTTTAACTACAACTGCAAATTTCTTCTAATTACCTGATATTTGGCATATAAACACAAAAGCTGGCCAGTAAAAAAATCCTGAAGAAGTGCCTCAAATCCACACGACAATTTCATGAAACTTTAGAGAAGATCTGCCCATCAGTTTATTTATTTATTTATCTATCTATTTATTATAATGCCTAACACAGTGACAATAAATACAGTTCTACGAACAGCAAAGAAATTCCATGTCATAAATTGAAAGCTTCAAGATTCTTGGTATGCTGAGTGATGCTATGGGTTATTCTATTTTTTATTTCTTACAATTGCACTGCAGCAGTGGCTTAGGACCTTTTTTCCATGGCTACTTTGCTTATTCTCCCAAATGAAGGGAATATTAGACATGGTGGATGTGAAGCCAATGTTGAACAGGCCAGTTCTTTCTCACAACAACCATATTTTCATCTCAAATCTTGTGCAGCTCACAAACTCACACCATCAAACCTTCAGCAACCTGAAAACAAAAGCACCATTTGTCTCTGCTTTTAGTATGTCACATTCAGACAATCAACCTTTTATATTTTACCTTCCTTCAGGAAGAACTCTGTCCAATCTCTGCTTAGAGTTTTTTAGGAGTTCAGTAGTAAGAGACTGCGTGGGTTAAACTCAGATACAGACAAATTTAAAATGTGGAATTTTTTTTGTTGACATTTAGCCAGGCTGGATGGTTTCATCTACTTATTTCCGTTACCTGGTTTGGAGTGTGTTTGTTGAAAAGAATAAAATTGAATGACCAAAATCTGCTTTCTCCTTTGTTGCATCCTTGTCCATAAACTGTTCATAGTTTATACACCAGATTTGTGCCTAAAATCAGCAAACATGAAAGCTGGATGAATTATTCTAATTTTTTTATGTTCTGGGCCAGTGGGTTTAGCATTACTTTGTGAGATTTGGTTCTGATTCTTACTCGGCCCTGACAATTCACACATCTATGATGTTCATTTGATTACTTGACTGTACAAGTGTTGTCCTGCACCAGAGGACAAACACTTCTGGCTGTGCATTAGTGATTATTCCCCTCTGTGAATACTTTACATAGCCAGGATTTGAATAGTGAGACACAAATCCATCCAGGCTTTGCCAAGAGCTATTTTCAGCTTTTCCTCCACTCTCAATTTTCTGCTAGGTGTATGTGACTGGAATATAGCCAGAGTATGATTTATGTTGCAAATAGCGAGTGTGATTTAGGAATGAGGACCCCATTATTCCCTTATCAGTGATGGGCTCTACAGTCATATAAATCTCCCCACAAGAGCAACAGGACACATAATGGGAATATGGCTGTCCTAACTATTATGCCATTAAAATATAGAAGGGGAGGATGTCTAGTGAGGAGGTATTTTGTTTCGTGGAGATATCGTTAATCAAACCCATCTTTTACAGGTAAAAAAAACCAAACTCACACCAGCCAAATCATCTCCCTAGTTCAACAGGACTAGAATTTTAATAATCAAATTATCTTAGAGCTCTCTCCTGGCAGTTTTACCATGGGGATAAGTTACACAGATGTTAATAAAATCTGCCTGGTGGAGGCTTTTGGTGGGGAAGTCCAAGAGAACTGACACTATCAAAGGGTGCAGCAAACTTTCGGTTCCAGGAGTGGCGATAACTTTATTATCTAGCACAAAAATTGACCCAAAAGATCTTTGGCACTTTTTTCATGTATCAACACCTGCAGCAGTGATTTTTTTCTTTTTTTTTCAGAATGTAAAAATTGCATATTTATACTACTAATACTAATGAGCACCTGCAAATTTTCTCAAAGTTCTCCCATTCCTCCTTCTGCCATAGGAGAAAAAAACCGCATAGGTCTCTTTCATTCTTTTCCCTCTTTTCTTCTCTTTACAGTAGAAAAAATTAATTCGGTAACACATTTTACCTTCCTCTCCTTTCAGTGCTCCTCTAATACATCAACAGCAGCGATTTCACATGCACAGCCTGGTAATTTTCAGCTTTTGGCACTGTGAAAATAAGACAGCTCTATACCCTGCTACTGATTTATACAGCAAACACTACACATTCCCTCAACACAGATTAAAGGGTGTGCAAGCCTCTTTGATGGGCAAGTTCAAAAGAAAAATAAGCTTAGTATATCTTCTTCACCTGATAGACTAGTATACTTACTGAGGCTAAATGGTTTAAATATGCTGATTTTTCATAAGCTTTAAACTTGAAAGGAAGCCATGTTCAGCCATATTATGAGAGTATAAACAGGGTTTATATACAGTATTTTCCAACATGTTAGGCAGTTGTGAACTCATGAATCATCTCTGGTGCTATACAACTAATTAGCAGCCAGCAGGAGTGAGGTTTTTGCAAATCAGGAAGGTCCTTGTGTCATTTCTCAAGTAAATGTTCAAGTAAAACTTATAAATCTTTTAGATCTATTTAGATAACATTGAACTGTGCATAAACCAGAGGTTTGCCTGTTTCTTTGCTTCTCCTGCTTTCAGCACTCCTTGAGATGCATGTCCTAAGCAAGCACTTTAAAAGCTTATTTGATTTATTTTGTTGTTATTAAATGTGATGTTACACAATTTATTTAAGAAGCAGTAAAATGAATATGGAAGATATCTGCAAGTTTTCACAAGACACTTAAAAGTCTGTCACCACCTCTACTAGTTAATAAATTTATGTGATTTTCATTATTCCCAGATTATGGACATTTTGGCATTTCTTATCCGGTTGATCATAAATCCTACTTCCAAAGTGCAGCCCTTATGACTCCATCGAAATGCAGATATTATGTCAAATTGATAGTTACTGATCATTAGGAACAGATAATCACAGAATTGCTTAGGTTGGAAGGAACATTAAAGATCACCTGAAGGTTCCCCACTGACAGGGACAACACCTTTCCCAGGTGAACAGGCCACAAACATTGGCACATAATCAAATAACAGAAGATGCCATATGTTCTATATTCAACATTTAAATTAATCTTGCACCACTGTTCTGATTTATTTCAAAGAAAGATAAAAGAATGAATCATGAGACAGGTGAGATCAAGAAGAAACCACTGAGATTTTTAAAAGCACATGATCTGTTATAAAATAATTTTGAGCTGGATATTTTCAATGTATAAGTCCTTCATGGCTCTCTAGTTTTAATTTTAAGCCTTTGTGAGAAAAGCAGTCAAAAATACAATAGAGTAGGTAAAATACTGCAATTTCAATGTATTTTACCCAAAAACAAAGCTCTTTAGTGCTTAAAATAAATTACTAAGGCACTTTCCTGTTGTCCCAATTAGTATATTTGGTCAAGTGGTGGACAGAGAGGAGAATGAACTGAATTATTTCAATGGAACTCCTTTTGATGACAAATAAAACTTAGAGAAAGATTTCATTTCCTGTAGCTTGGCTCTAGGAATGGAGTTCCCCAGTTTCATGTACATGGGAACTCCCGTCATCCATAGTTCTTTCATCCCACCTAAACTCTGGCTGAAACTAACATGCCTGAGAGACACAAAAAGGGGCTTGTCCAGCCAACAGGGTGGTACAGGAATGTCTAAAGTTCTTCGGGTTCTTCACAGTCTTCTTGTTGCCCTCAAAAATTTCAGCTCCTGGCTCGTTCCATGGTTGGATGAGGGAGAGATGTTGACATTCGAGGTAGAGATGTTGACATTCATGCTTGGAAACATGGCTAAAAAATTATATTTAGATCATGACTGTGTACCCTGTCAGAACAAATTGACCCAAAGGCCACAGGTTTACCCAGGAAGTGAGAAAATAATTTCTGTAAGACTTTAATGGAAGGATAAATTTTGTTTTCAGAAGGAAATTGTTGGGAAAAAAACACATAGCTGGTATGCCAGTTTGTAGAAGACGTGGTCCTAATTAATGAGGACTTTGCCGTGGAACTTCAGCTCAGCTGGATTGAGATGCTTTTTTCATGGAAATCAAATGCAAGCATAATGATTCAATCCTGAAAAATAAGGTGTGGGTTTTGCCAGCAAGACAGCAGGATACATAACGATACAGTGCTCTATAAAAAATCACCTACTGTAACCCTGTTCTCAGTAGGAATCAATAATTTCATATTTTCTTTAAATATGCTATAGAAATCCTTCCTGCACAAAGCACTGGACTTCTTGACTCCATTCTAATAGTAGGCACTTATTCATTATGAGGCAATTCATTGTGCTATGGAAATAAGTCATCAAAATAGCCTAAGCACAGAAATTAATTTTTTTTGGTCTTATTCTTTTCCATAGCTTTGGAAAGGGAAGAGTTCACACCTGTTGTATGTTTGATACCGATCTCGTGACACTTCTGTACATAATGCCTGCAGATAAATATCAATATTCAGTGAAATCAGGGATGAAATATGCAATAAAATAAAATCTTTTTTTTAAAAAAATCCTTATAAAAATAATAGTTTAATTGGGGGATCAGGACTACGTGTACATGCAAAAGTAAACAAAGGTCAGGATATGGAACTCTATTAAAAACTTTCAAGAGACTCTAAGCCTTTTGAGCATCAACAGCAGCAAAATACAAGATACAAATCCATATAATCCACATATCAGCACATTACAGCAACATCATCACAAAAAGGGAATAAACAAGACTCGGGAGCCTGTTTAAAATTACGAAGCATGAGCTTGAACATAAGGGTGGTCTAAATATGCTTTCCCTTCCTCCACCACACAGTACAGAGAGTGAAATAATGAAATAAGATATATGGTACTGAACATAAAAACTGAGACATGACTTCCTTCCTAATGTAATTTATAACACAACCACAGTGAGTACAAATCTATGTATCATAAGAGATAAATAAAAGAACAGCAACAATAAAATGAGTCTTAGATCCCAATTTATTTCCAGCTTGCAGTTA
This sequence comes from Rhagologus leucostigma, assembly GCA_013397725.1. NCBI lineage: Eukaryota > Metazoa > Chordata > Aves > Passeriformes > Rhagologus > Rhagologus leucostigma. Next base: position 49,325 of record VZTD01005094.1, on the reverse strand, counting down.
AAGTTTATGAAATAGAGTTCCAGGCTTTCTTGGCTAAATTGCAGAGAAATGCTATTAAGCCACTGAAATTGTTCAAGGGTTGGGGAATAGACTGAAATCCACACATGGGATTACATTTGCATTCAAAGTTCGAATATTCAGGCACCCAGGTACCTCATCTTCCCACACTGAAATATTACCCTGTTTTCCTCCTTTGAAATGCTCTCAATGGTATTTGCTACAACCATTGCAGCTTTCAAAACTGAGGATTTACTTGGTCCTACACAATTTCTGACATGTGAGAGAAGGCGAGGACACTAAGACTTTTGCTAAGTGAAAGTTTTCCAAGAGATTTTGTTGTAGAGCAGAGAAAAAGTAAAAGAAGCACTGCACGAGAGAGGATACAAAGACAAATTGGATGCAAAAAGTCCCTTTTGTACTGGAAAACCTCCCTGCTTTTCAGAATGCCCTTCCCTTCCCTTCCCGAACCTTCCCTTCCC
>VZTD01005094.1:0-47803 GCA_013397725.1 Rhagologus leucostigma | reverse complement strand
CCTTCCCGAACCTTCCCGAAGCTTCCCGAAGCTTCCCGAAGCTTCCCTTCCCGAACCTTCCCTTCCCTTCCCGAACCTTCCCTTCCCGAACCTTCCCTTCTTCTCCTCCTCCTTCATACATTCCTTTTTCTACCTGTTTTTGCCACTCCTGTATCATCTAATTATTTTTAACACATCATTTTAATATCCAAATCCCAAAAGCAAATATGCATAAAGCTGTGCCTTAACTCTAACCCAATCTGAAATATTAAGATTTTTGTTGGCAATAAAACCTTATGGAAATCTTACAGGGAAACTGTTTGTTCCAGTGATTCTCAGACCGCTGTAATTCTGCTGCATTAAGATAAATATCCATCTAAATGTCACTTCTGAATGGTTTGAAATTATTCCCATCCATCATTTCTTGCATACTTACAGCAATTTCAAGTAAGTCTTTTCATAGCAAACACTTTCTTGTATCATTAAAAAACCCCATATTTCTATGTATTATATGATATTTTCAAATAAAACTTGCTGCTAAGTTATGGAATGCTTAAAAAATTCTTTTTGCCATCTGCAATAAAATACTTTCCTTGAAACACCATCTTTTTATAATATTTGTCTCTTTGCATTTTAATTCTTCCACTGATCGTCACCAGGTCATGAATATAAATCATAGTGCACCAACAGTGGTGAATTCATAAATTCATGTGCTTCATGCTTTTTACTTGCGAAAGACAATAGTAAGTTTAAATTTGACTGTTAAACAAGGTTGGGTTTTTACTGCACTCCAAGCAAAACAGCTTTATTCACCTGAGGTCTGACTCAGAATATATTTACCCGTACTGCGTGGTCACAAAGGATAATGAGATAACTGTGCAGTTAACTACACAGGTAAAGATAGAGTAAAAAATAAGAGAGTTAGGACAATGATAGATTCCACCACTTAGCTCTCTAATGACTCTACAGTAAAAACAATTTACTTTTGTTTTAAGAGACATCCATGTTATATAGTCTGAAAAGTAAATTAGGAGGGAAGAGCTGAAGGGTCTCTCAAAATTCTGATGTGAAAATACATTTGGATTATATGAAACAATTTGTTAAAATTTCAACGTTAATATAATATACCACCCTTAAAAATAAAGAGGTAAAAGAGACATTTCCATGACGGATGACTGTACCCAAACAGGCTCAGAAATCTTTAGAGACCTTTTTACCTGTCTCTTTCCCAGTTTTTTAAGCAGTACAAAAAGGGATCTCACATATCTTTGTCTTACATCTGCTTTTGCACTTTTGGCAAAAATCACAACTTTTTGTGTGCAAAATATTAGAAGAACTTTTTTAATGGGATCAGGATTTATCAAAGGGTAATTAGTACAGTGGAAAGATGAAAAGCCTTTTAGAGATGGGCTGGAATGAAATCAGAAGAAGCTACTTACAAAATCATAGAATCCCAGAATGGTTTGTGTTGAAAGGGACCCTTAAAGCCCATCCAGCCCCACCCCTGCCATCGGCAGGGACACCTCCCACTGTCCCAGGCTGCTCCAAACCCCATCCAGCCTGGCCTGGGACACTGCCAGGGATCCAGGGGCAGCCACAGCTGCTCTGGGCACCCTGTGCCAGGGCCTCCCCACCCTCATAGGGAACAATTCCTTCCCAATATCCAGGTTAAACTTATACTTTTCCATCTTAAAGCCATTCCCCCTTGTCCCATCACTGCATGCCCTTGTTGTAAGTCCCTCCTCTCCAGCTCTCCTGTAGTCCCTTTAGGCACTGGAAGGGGCTCTAAGGTCTCTTTGAGACCTTCTCCTCTCCGGGCTGAACAATCCCAGCTCTCCCAGCCTTTCCTGCCAGCAGAGCTGCTCCATCCCTCTGCTCATCCTGGTGCCTCCCCTGGCCTGGCTCCAGCAGCTCCAGGTCCCTCCTGTGCTGGGCCCAGGGCTGGGGCAGCTCTGCAGGTGGGGTCTCAGCTGAGGGGGCAGAGGGGCAGAATCCCCCCTGCCCTGCTGCCCATGCTGGAGCTCAGCCCAGCACAGCAGGGTTCTGGGCTGGAGCATGTGCAGCTCTGACCCACCAAATTCTGTCCTTTCTGACGGGCTCTCAGTGTCCTTTTGGGTCCTCACCTGATTAACTGCAGAATTTGGATGGAAGGTTCTGGCAAACAGACGAAATGAACAGATCTGCCTTGGGGCAGCAGGATTTTGATCCAAATCTGGAATACAGGGTGGCTTTGTACCATCCCTACGCGCTGTTTGCTGTGGTGAGCTGAGAGGATTTATTGGACGAGTCCAATGCACTATTACTGGTGATTCCCTTAATTAGCGTATATGTCCTGGTACTTCAGTGTGTGTTCTACACTGATAATTGTAAGCAATTATATAGTAATAAGCAATTAAGTAAGCAATCTATAATAGTGCATGTTAATTTGTACTAATTGATGCCCTTGCCTCACATATCCACAAAGATTTATTATTAAATCTAAGATTAACTTATATATTATTCATTACTACTACATTAATTTGAAAAATATAAACAGGGGGAAAAATATTTGAAAAAGAAGCTTTACAAAGGTTTTCAAATACTTATATAGGAATAAAACAATTTGAATAGGAAAATATTCTCTTTAAAATTAGGGACATTCAAGTTTGTAAATCAAGCACTACAATTTTAGGAATGCTCCTCCTTTTCTTACAACTACTGAAATAAATAATCCTAACCTTCTTTAACCTGATACTTATGAAGATTTAATGGTTTATCTTTTACTAAATCCTTATTACTTACCTCCCATGTAATCATTTTATTTCCCAGAACTGCTCTTCACCAGAAGTTATTATCTTTATGATTCTCACATTATTTTAAGCAGTACCACTACTCTGTCATTAACTCCTTCATTCACCTTCAGTATACATATATTTTTAAAACTTGTGTAGATATTTCATAATCTTTTCATGTTTTATTGAAAGTGTTTCAGAGCTTTTTTTATTTAAATTCCCAGCTTTAGGTGTTAAAAATATGTCAGCCTTCACCTGTTTTAAACTGAAAAGGTGTGAAACACTGATTTGTGTTTTCCACTGTTTAAATCTGTCAGCTTTTATTTTAAAGGTGTTAAATAGCTGCCAGTCCTATCTAAACAGTCTGTCTGATGGGATTACCTAAATGAATGTTACTGCTTGAATGTATTTGCAGGATATTTTCAACATCTGTATTTCTGATCATCTGTTGGGTTGAAGGGTACAGAAGGGGAAACTGCTTTATATTTTTCTTTACATGTATCTATTGTCCCACTCTTTTTATCCCCGTGAACCTTTCCACTCTGATTTTGCAGAAGATTAGGGTCCAGAAGAAAAAATCAAGAATTTATTCTCCTTTCTCCAGAGATTACAGTCCAGGTTATAAATGCAGCAGGTTATCACGGCAGCAGTGGTGAATCCAAAAAACACAGACAAAGGCTAAAAGAACTTGGAGATTATTAACAGATTGCTTGAACAGACAAAGAAAGAAAGAAAAAGGAACCTTTTGAAGTATCTTGTTAACTTTTGATGTTTTTGTCCTTCGAGAAAATTTAGGATTCAAACATAACATCTTAGTTAAAATGGCTTCCAATCCATTCTGTTTTAATAAGCAAAATAACCTTTTCTCACAGGGGGAAATTAAGAAATTTTTCAAATTTGCTTTTTTTTTAAGAAATATTTTCTTGTCACCATTTCAAGACTAAGAAAGGAAACTTCATATTCTCTCTCATTAGAGCAGCTTCATTATTGCATGGTGCAGAACAGTAACGGCTACATCAAATAGGCAAGCAGGTTCTTCAAGCTGGTGCAAAATAGATAAGCAAGCACTGAAAGCAGCTTTTTCTTTCAAATTATAGCTGGTTTAACGTTTCAAAATTTCTCCACATAAAGCAAAACAAGGCTTGCATTGATTTTGAATACTCAGAGCTGGGGTTAAAAGTAAACAACCAGAAAAGTTTGGATCTGAGAGTCTCAGCAGCCTCTATTCCAATGAATAATGTCCCTAGTGATAGCAAACAACAATATTTTAAGCAGAAAGCTGCAATATTTGACATTGCCTATCTACACAGACATATTCATCTGAAATAACTCTGCAGGCAATCTGGGAAATGCCACCACACTAAAGGTTAATTAAGCAGTAAGACATGACAAATCATGCCATAGTGCAAATCTGTACATACCTCAGGAAGACAATGAGGCAGAAGGTAAAGCAAAATGCCTCTGGTGCACCAGAGCTATTTATTTATGAGAATGAATGCCTATATATATTTAAAAAAAAAAAAATTTAAGGGCTTTCAATTATCCATTTGCAGTATATAAATACATAGGTAAAAGGCTGGAGGAAAATTTGAGCGAACATCTCAAGAGGGTTAGAGTACAATTCTGAACTGATACTACCAAGGGTTATAGAAACAACAGTATTTTGGGCAGAAGGACAATATATCACAGTGCAGAAATGCTTCAGCTAGTGGAAAATCTGCATCAAATTCATGACAGTTTCACTGGTTTTCCTTTCGCTTAAAGCACAGGAAGTTATCCTGTGCCCTTACAGCTAAAATCAGCTGCAGAGGCATTAGCTGGAGTAACACTGGCCCAAGTCTTGGACCAGTGATGAGGTGGCAAAGAAATGCTGTCAGATATAGCTGCAGGAGGAGGGAAAAAACCAAACCAGTTTCCTTGTTGCAGAATGCAAATGAAATTTTCCAGCACTCAATCACTTGTGACGTAATGATTTGATTCTTTGTTTTTAATACAGGTTTTGATTGCAACGCCATTCTCCACTCTAAACAACCTCATGTGACCTTTTAAATTTTAATTATGTACTCAATTACAATCATAATCCACCACCCAAGGTTTCAAGCTAAGAAAAAAGAGCATGTCAGTCAGAAAGAGCAGGCTAAATCAGAAATCCTGTGGTGGAGCTGCTACAGCAAAACTTTGCCAGATGCAGTTATTTTAAATGATTCTAAATTATTTCAATTTGTTTATAACTAATTTAAAACTCATTCGCAATGGTAATTGTATTTTATATGATTATACCACAGCAAATTAGTATGTATTAAATCTCTCTCAATGCCAAAGCAGCTGAGCTGTTGTTTGATCACTACTGTATGAATGCGCAGAAAGGAATTTGTTATTACGAGCTGGGAAAAAAGAGGGAACCAAAGTGTCTTTGGAACGATGGGCAAGTGATGAAAACAAAAGGCAGGGACCACTGCCAACAGCTTGTTTTGGACCCTAACCAAATCATATAAACACTTATTTTCCCACCTGTGCATCGTCAAAAGATCTTTTTTTCACACCCTTTTATTTTCCATATATTTGGAAACTACTCAGTGTTTCAACTTCTTTCCATTCTCAAGCTGAAAAACATAATAAAACAAGTTTTTTTGCAGGAATAAAATAATTTTTATGTGTACTGAATATTTTTGTTTCTGTACAAGCAACAGATTAAGGTTCAGTTCAATACCTTTACTTTTTTTAAATACCAATACATGTTTGGAGGATGAAAAATTATTTAAAACCAGCTGTAGATCTTCATACTAAAAATGTCAGCTGGAATGATATACCATAATCAAAACTATTCAGTTAAAGGCATGGAGATTATAACCAAACAGAATGTATTCAAAAGACATACTTTCTGAATTATATAAATTTATAGGAAGTTTGGTATCTCTAAACACAGTGTAATATGCTTGTTCTAAGTCCATCTCCCAGAAAAATTTCTTCTCTTTCTCTCTCCTAAAATAACAATGAGGTTTCGAGAAATGTGGAGGCAAATTGATTTGTCTTCAGAGATTATGTCATGTTTTACGCTGTAGTCTTCTCTGAAGAATATTTGAACCACTTTTGTTGGACAGGACCCTTGTTTGTAGCCTCTGTCGTGTTAAGAGAGAAAAATGAGGTGACTATGGAGAAAATTTGGACTTTGCAAGAATAACATGAGGAAAGTGTGCTGAAGCTGCAAAACAGATGTTTTGAAAAGCTGTTGGCACAGGGTGCCCAGAGCAGCTGTGGCTGCCCCTGGATCCCTGGCAGTGTCCAAGGCCAGGCTGGACAGGGCTTGGAGCAGCCTGGGACAGTGGAAGGTGTCCCTGCCCATGGCAGGGGTGGCACTGGATGGGCTTTAAGTGTCTCTTCCAACCCAAACCATCCCAGGATTCTGTAGTTCTATAATAAGTGAGTTATGGGGTTTTACGTAAATACACCACAGGTAGATTCCTAAAATCTAAAAGTCTGTGTTAAACTTGTGTCTCCTTAGATGTTCACCCTTTTGAAAGGCCTGGCAATTTCCTGCTACACCTGACATCAGCTTTTTAAACGTATGAATTTACAGAGGTCTTCTTTAAACAAACGCCTGCGTGTAGGACTGTGTCTTTGTACCTTTTATCAGTTTGTCTCACAAAGCTTATTTGCTTTTCTGGAGGTATTGTGAGTTAGGAATTCTCATGAGCTACCCTGCTCTTTGCCAACAAGGATATTTCAGCTGATTTCAGCATAACCTTAGTAAGCTGCTGCACACACTCACAGACTCACTGCAACGTCTTTTCCACCATCTGTCATTTATGATTTTCAGGGTTTAGTGCTTCCCTGAAGAAAAATGTCTTCTACTGAGTCCTGCACTTTGCAACCATTTTTAGTCGTGTAGATCATCCTTGATTCCCTCCAAGCTTTCACAAAATCTGCATCCATTCTGACAGATAAGTGCGCTTTTTAACCACCACTGTCATTTCTCAGCAGAAGCCTTGGAGCACTTTATGGGGCACAGAGCAAGAATCATCTTCCTTCCCAGCCCATCCTTAACTCCATATTTATATCCAAAAAGCAGCGATGCGTTCAGTAGCAGAGGGCATCCTTCCAAGGTCTGCTTTGGAACAAGAGAAAGATGATTCCTTTTCCATACACTGCTTTTTATACTGGAATAAATAACTACATGCAGCAGAGGAAACACTTCCTCTAATCCAATTTCTTTTAAAAAGTAAACATTCACATTTAAATATCCTGCCTGACATTCACTGGTGTTGTTACACAAACTCCTACATCATCAAAATGGCTTCATTTTCAGGGACTGGGTTCTGCACTTTAGAAAATCTGTGGTTTAAAAAAAAAAAATTAAAACTTTTTCCAAAAAGCAAAAAAGGTGTGAGAAATTTTTTGCTAATGGTTTCATACACTTTTGAGGAATGTCAGGCAGGAGATGCCTGAAAATGAAGTAATCATTGTTTTCAAAATAAACAGGTAAGAAAAAATAATATCCCTGAATCTGACACCGCACAGATGTGTGCAATAATTGAGGTGTCACCATTTACTTAAAAAATATATTAAATCTCTATCGTTGTTCTATGTACTCCATATTCTGCTACCAAACGTTAGGAACACTGCTTTATATTTTTATTAGCAAGGAGCTGCATCCTTACTGACAGGCAAATTTGATCACAGGACCAGCCTGTGTGACCAGTGGGTGCCACTTCCACTCTTGCCCCTCAGAGCAGAAATTGGCACATACACGAGTGAGAAATGAAAGGTTAGCACAGAAAGACCTGTTCTTCGTGTCAAATTTGAGAGAAACGGACCTATTTTTCTACCTATTTCTTGCTTTGCTTGACTGAGGGGAAAAAAAAAAATCCTGCGAATCTCCTCCTTTGTATCTTTTGTGCTCTGATCATTCCAGCTGTCTCTAATTATCCTGCTGCGGGTTTTTCTTTCTTGGCTATGTCATAAGGAGTTTCTAATCTGTTGCTTTGCAACACAAATTTAAGGTCAGTTTTAGCTGTTAAGCCTCGCACAGTGCCAATAATGCTAAGGCAGATGATACATTTCTATAACCAGAAAATCATTCAAAAATAACAAGAAAAGAATGAAAAAAAAAAAATAGGCAGAAGAAGACAGATTCCAAGCAAAAATTTAAGTGTTAGGAACTTTAAGGCAATGAAATAAATAAAATAATTCTTCTGAAAATTGAACTTCAGTGGTATCTGGAAACTTCTGCTCAAAAGTGATTTGGAGAAGAAATTTTTAGTTGCCACCATCAGCAAAATAATAGGTGGCTACCAAGTAATTAGAGAGGGATTTTAAGATTCTGATTGAGTTAAATCTGATTAAATTTTGTGTTGATAATTTGAAATTATTTACATAGGGAAAATCCAAACTGCTAGGTAGTTAAGGGATCTGAGCGACCTGTCGCTCATTATGAAATATGTAATGGAGTTTAAGTAGATAATCCTATGAAAATGTCACCTGAATGTAGATATATACAAAACTTATTAAAAATTTTAGGAGAGAGAGCACTACATGAGGTAATTTATCTGCTCTTGTGCCTCAACATGAACTTCACTGCTTGAAATGAATAAAATCCCCCTAAACTGTGGTTTATTTCCAAACACAGCTTTGCATAATTACCTTTTTAGTGGCAGTATCCTCCTCCTCCCAAGTTATTTATGGGAAATGAAAACTATCTAGCTGGAAAGCTTTTCACTTCCTTTCACCTCTAAGAAAGATATACCTACTTTTCAAAGGGGAAAAAAAAACTAATCCTCTTTTGCAGTTTGAAAGAGTAATTCCTCTTCTTGTGTCTGTATTTTGTCCCCAAACCAGTTTTTTTTAGCTCAGAGATTTTGTGTGTTTGTGACATAAAGATGAAAAACAGGCCCTTTGAACCAAATCTTGCCTTTTAATTACACGTTAACACTACTATGAAGATAATTTTCTACTTTGACCAACATTAACTAGGAGAAAAAACATATTAAGTTGTTAATAGTTACTTAACAAATATTATACTATGCATTAGCTACCAAATACTGGCAAATTAATAGGTAATAATAGCACTAAGAACAAGATATTTTTGTTTACATAGCGAACATAAAGAAGAAATATTCATTGTCTATTGAGATCATGAAGAGCTTGCCCATGTTTTCCTCCTTGGCAAGCTGTCCTGAAGTTTTCATTGAAATAAATGAAAAATGAAGGTGAAAAAACAAAATCTGTCCAGGTTTCAGATTTAATGCTACAAAAAACATGGCCCAGGAAAACATGAAAATGCATAAGAATTACAAATAAAAATACAGAATGTGTCATATTTTGTTGTTCTTTGCAAAGGAACAGTATTTTGATCTGTAGCCAAAATGAGGTTACAGGCAGGACATCTTGTCCCTTTCATATAAGTTGTGACCTTCTTACAGGAGATTGTCTTCTGCTCTGGAACTGAAGGTTCAAGTAAACTTCCTCAACACTTAAAAATAATTTCTACTGCACTTCCACCACCATGTGCACTGAGTACAGGAAAATTTATCAGTGTTGTGCAAATCTCATTTTTCAAAAAGCCCTGATCAGAACAAGGTATTCCTTTGCTTGTGGAGTTTAATGTTCCTTAAGTTCTAGAGTGGTTAGGTCTGGAGACTTAGCCAAAACATAAACACAGCAGAGAATGGCATTACTTTTTTTCTTGGCAATTTTGGGATTTTAGGCAATTTCACCTTCTGGAGTCAAGGAGTTCAAGATGCTCCCAGTATTCCAACTAAATGCAAGCACATAAGCTTGATACTGACTTTTCTTCTCCTAAGGAAAAGTAAATGTTACATTTGCTGCTGCTTGATCTGCCAAGAACAGCAAATACTTTCTCAAGATTTTAAGCTTTGCTTCCTGAATACCCCATGGTTTTCCTCTCACGATCCAGGTCAAATTCAGGCAAAGATTGCCCAAGGTTTTCCCACTAGATCTCTCACAGAGCATAATGAAGAATTAGAAACCTAATTTTTTTTTTTTTTTTAATCTAAGCATGGGGCTATATCCTGTAAAAGGCAAAAAAGTTGTGTTATTTGTGTTTATCTTTCATCTTGAAATAAAGTCATGCTGCAAGTCAAAAAAAAGATCTGTGGATAGTTAAAATTAACTTGCTTTTCAAAATTAACCCTTTTGTACCTACATTAAAAGAGCAATTCTTCATTTCCATCCAATACATTTACACGGGGACTCTAATAAAAAAAAAAACTTCCACATTCAGACCCTATTTTTGATGTGAATTTTATATGCCTAACTAACATTTTCTTTCTACAAAATGTGTCGTGCTTTTGAAAGACATCTGGCAGGCATATTAATGTAGCACTTAAACCTATTATTCTGCCCCCAAAAACGCTGTGGCATTCTCTTTGTGGAATCACTGCAGCGAAACCAGGGAAAAACTGATACACTGCATAATTAGTGATGAAGCCATTCAGACTGCAAAAAGCAGACACAACGACATTGGGCAACCTGCAACCGCGAAGGTGTCAAAGAAAAATAAACTCTACATATTTTTGTGCCATGGGTATTTTTAGAAAATTAGGAAAGGTCCTCCTGCAACCTCCCGGGAGGTTATGGAGCATCTTCATCCATCTGCTCCCCACATGGACACTCTGCTGCTTTCACCAGCTTCACTGACTGACCCTTACAACTTCTGATTGCTTTAACCTGCCTTTTACTCTTCATTTAGGAAGCACAAGCCCAGCCATGGCTAAAGCAATAATATCCACACCATGAAAAGGAAGATTTCAGTGTCCATCCGAGCTTTTTTTGTGAATCCTCATGGTCCTGCAGGGCTGCATTTTCTTTAGGAGGTTTGGTTCACAACTCTCACTAGAACGCAACTTTTCTGACATCGGGTTGTATCTCTGGGAAGATCTATGTACGTAAGCTTTAAGTTAGTCACTTAATTTAGGGGAAAAAAGGTTTAAAATCAACATTCTAAAAATAATCTTATTTCTTTTCAAAAAACCCAACCAATTTGTAGTGTGTAACGTACAAAAATTAAGAGCCAAATCTAATGAAAATTGAGATCCAGAAGAAATTAAAGCTGCAAATCTAATACATTACGGTTTTCTGCCCAGATTGTCAACCCTACATTCTGCACAAAATCTCTATTTTCTGTGTGGTCAGAAGGACTTCCCCAGGTGCCATGGAAATATTATTGCAATCCTTACACAGGGTGTGACTCTTAGAAAAGAGTTGGGTTATTTATTGATCCTGCGGTCCTCTGATGTCCTAACAGCCCACAGAAATGACAGTGATATTATAAATTAGATCAGTAATCCCAGAGGAGAGGACCACCTAGAACCCACAGTTAGTTCCAGCTTTTCTCCTGCTTCACTGCTACCTCAGGATGTTCTGTGGCAATTTAATCAGCACTGCTTGTGATAAAAGAAAATATAGGGCTGATTTAAGATAAAGTGTTTTCAGGGTTGTTTGGGTTTTTTTGTATCATTATTTACTTTGTGTGCCAGTTTGGCCAAAATCTAGTAATATAGCCCCTGAGAGAAAACCAGGTTGCAACCACCCTTCCCCCCACAGGGTTCGGGAAAAAAGAAATTTTTCCTTGAAGGAAAGTGAAAGAGATAAAAACTATTTATTTTAACAAACACACAGGAAAAGGATAATGATGCTAAATAATGAAATGAAATCTCTCGCTATAGAGAGAAACCTGGGAAGATTTCAGAGTCCTTCTGTAGGTGTGGTCTCTCTCCTCCTCGGAGCTGGTCGGTGAGGGCGTGGGCCCACCCCCGGGCCTCGGGGAGAAAATTCTCCTGATGTGTTCTGATGTTGTTGAAACAGTTCAGAAGAGAAGAAGGGTAAAAAACCAAAGTCCCAGGAAATAAAATTCAGCTCTCCGTCTCACGCCAAGAGGGAAAAAAAAAACCAGCTGGCTGAAGAAAAAGCAAGCAGGGTGCTCCCTTCGTGCCTTCCACAGCCAAACAACACTGAGGAGTGTAATCTCTGTGTCCTTGAGAAGCTGCTTTGGAAAGTTCATCTGGGTTTTTTTCTTTGAAGCTCAGTTTAAAGGCACAGAAAAGGCACAATATTACTTTTTGGGCACAGAGCATGATAGGGGATACACATGATAGAGTCACCCCAAGACACTTTGCTATTGTGTTATTAAAAAGTCAAAATTTTCATAAGGACCCATTTATTGTTTAGCATAGAAAATAAATGCAGGGAAGATGAAAAAGGAGCATTTTGTACAAAAAAAGAAAGAAATATGAAGAAAGAAAAAATTAACCCACAAAACTTAAGCGTGGTATAAAAGTCTATTTTAATCTCAGTAATGACATATTATACAATGTTAGACATCAGCAATGATGACATTATATTAAAAAAGCCCCTACATATGAAAATATTATGGTCTGTCTCTCAGAAACACTTACCCAGCTCTCATGCAAATAAGCAATTTGTTTAATTTCCTCTGGCTGGTGAGAAAAATCAAAATGCTCACATAATATCAAATATATTCAAAACCCTAACTTTCATTTAGTTCTACTCCGCTCTCCTTTCTTTCTTTCGAGTATAATCCCCCTTCCCAGAGCCCAGCTTTTCCTGTTAAACCCACAATACTGTCATGTGGTAGATGCAACTTCCCAGTTCCTCATTTTCTCAGCTCTGGAAGGGAAATCCACTCCTTTGAGAAGAGGGAAAACACGTAAAAAGAACTTCACCACCTAAATTGGATTTCTTGAGGTCGGTTCGCATACTTAGGATCAGAGTCACCATTTTTTGAGGCCTGCTAAGTTTACCTCTATCCATCTTTACTACTGATCTTTACTAACTATAATTCTGCATGTAAAGTGTACTTAGAAACACCCCACCTTCCAAGTGTGCCTGACTTCTATCCAGAAAGCTGCCAGCACCTTGTTGACAGAAGGTTTAACCTACAAGCTTAATAATTCTGTGCACAGCAGCACAGAATTTAGCTCAAAATGCAATTATCTACGTCCTGTGTTGTCAAAAAATTACTGTGGTGATGACTGCGTGAGAGTCCCAGGAGTAGAACTCTTCCCTGCATGATAAACCTTGATTCTAACCCTGAGAGAGCCTGACAGTAACCATCTCCGACCACTCAGAGAAGGATTTTAGCACTCAAGGCTATGTTAAATGTTAGAAATAGCCCATTTAACAACAGATATCACAGCACTGTGAGGACTGCACAAGACTGAGTCAGCTCAGTGCTGCTTCGAGTAAAACAGACATGTCCTGAGGTTTCAGTAGAGTTTCTTTAATAGGTATATAAGTCCTAAAGTCAGGCATTTACTAATAATAGGGCTTTAACACCTACAATTCTATTTTAGCAGCAGCAGAATATAGCCAATATTGAATAATTTATACCATACCCACAAGCATTTCATTACTCTTTCTTTTCTGATAAACTATAATTATTCCCTGCTCAAGGCCAAGTCACATCAATTGAACAAACAGCTTTGCAGGGCTGATTTTTCTGAGCTGAGCTTTCAGAATTCCCTGTGTTAGAGCAAGCCAGACTGAGACTGGAAGGTAAATGTTCTAAGATCCATTAACAGGAAAGCTCAAACCCTTTTGCAGAGAGAAAGGTTTGAATTCTTCCACACCACCAGCACACCCTCTGCACCTACACTGCCTCCCTACAGCTTGCACACAGTTTATAGTTGGATCAACAGTCTTCCCTCTGCATTATTTATACCACCACTGGCATTGTTACATGTGGGTAGCTCCAGCCACCAGTCAGGGAAGACCATCACCTCATACAGCCACGGAATATGATCCTAATTTTAGGAAAGAAAGATGGAACACCAGAGAAATTAATCACTTGTCGAAATCAGACAGAAAATCTGTAAATGGCAGAGGATTGAAGCTGTATTTCTGGGGTTATAATCATAAGAACATCTTTTATATTTATCTAGTGGGCCCACACTGAGGTCTTGTGCAAGGCTACGAGAAGCTGACAAACATTTCCTTGGATGTTGAGCCCAAATCTTCTCTGGAGACCATAAATTTCAAAACCTCATTAGCTATGTCCTGCACTTAGAAATACAAAAAAGAAATTACAAATTTAAAAATGATTATTAACAGACTTGTAAAAGTCAGCTGAAAGAAGCATACAGCAATTAAAATTGACTTTACTTCTGCCTTGTCAGGTTTCAAAATTAATTGCCTGTCCAAAAGTGTCTACAAGACAGCTATTTTGTTATGGAGATCAATTTAAGAATAGGCACTATCTGAAAGGGGAGACAGCTTTACATGCAGCACTTCAATACATGCCAAAACTAAGATCAGAGAGATTTATGGTTTTATTTTTAAAACAGTACAAAGTTTTCAGTGTTGGGTCTCCTAGGAATGATTTCCTGCTCAAAAGAGGCTCCATAATCTGGTTATCCGCACCATGGGATTTGTGAGAACACACTGTGGTTCCCACTCTTTCTTTCAGGAAAACTTTGAACATCCCAATGTCGTCTGATTGACTGCAAGATATGCTTCTCATCTCTTGCAGTAATAATTTACGTTAATGTAAATAATGTGTGCAGTATTTTCACAATAATGCGAAGAACAGAGGCATTTACAAGAGTTCTAAGCAACAGCTCTAGAGGAAATCTCAGTTTTACTGGAGTTTTGTCTGTTTTCAACTTCCCCAGAGTCCTGAAATACAAAAAAAAGAGAAAGAAAAAAAACCAACAGGACTTCAAGCTACAGAAAGCTTAATATGTTGTGAAAAGAGCAAATTAAAACAGAAATTCAAGGATGTAAGTGCTGCATTTGTAGCTGAGATCTCTGTGACAGGGAAGGTGAACAAAACACGTACAGAATAGAAAACTGGTATGAATTTATAAAGGGAAACCGTGCTTAACAAGCTTGATGAAAATCACTGAAGAATAATGAAAGCTGACAGCAGTGACACTGGCAAGTTTACTTAAATTTGAGGAAGGCTCCCCTGAAAGAATGTTACATGTGATTAACAAGTGCTGTGTGGATTCTGACATGGTAAACAGCAAAAGAAAAAAAAAAAGGAAAAAAGAAAAAGGAAATTATATTAAAATAGCATAATTCTGTTAGTCAGTGACAGGAGTGATCACCTCTGAGACACACTAGGAGAGGGAACACTGTGGGACTCCAGTTTGCACCTTTTTTCAAGAGGTGTGACTTTGCTTTCTTCTAAAGCACAAGTCCCCAGACAGCTCCAAAATACGTCAGAGAATTAGTCTAGGTGAAAATACTCGAGCAAAAATCAGGCATGGTTCTCTCAGCATAATTATCCAATTGATCCAGTGTTTCCTCTTTCACAGAGGTGGTGTTTAATATATACAATTATTCATTTCTCAAATGCAGCACTGTTTCTAAAGAGTTCAGGTTTGAGCTTAATTCTCCTCCTCAAGTCACTTCTCCCTGAATTTTTTCAAAGTGATGACAATATTCTGTCCAAAGTACAGTATAATGTTGCAATGTGGTATTACAGTAAAATATTTTGGAGACAAAAGACTTTCCATTTTGGTTGCATTGGTCTCTGCATTCAGTTTATAAAATTCTGAAGGGCTTTTCTCAATGTAGAAGCTATATATATGTAAATCACTTTAATCATTTTTGATACAACATGAGCATCTCACAGTGCTCATAAAACATGTTTCAGAATTATTTGAGTATTATTTCCAACTTTCTTCAGCAAAAGACTTTCCTAGTATAACTTCAGGGTCAGAGTCTATCAAACAAACATGATGCAAGTACCTGATAAATTTTACCGTATCATTTGCAAGACATTTTTCATTCATATTCAAGTCAGAAATTGTTTTCGTTTTCTACGGATTTATTAATCTCAAAACATCACACATAGATTCATTCTCTTCTTTCCATTTTCTGGAAGAAAATCATATTTTAACGGCATTAATTCTAGAAAACTTCATTTGTAAAAACCGTACACTCATGTTAAGACAAAGGGCCTAGAGCTTGAATCTCCATTTCAAATGCAAATACAAATGTTTTTTGAAGAACAGTGGTTTCCACCAGATTCTTTATGTTTCTTTATCTACTAAGCTCATTAAAAAAAAGAAATAATAAATTTCAAAACCAGAGCTTTGGTGCTGAAGGAAGCCATCAGCCTCATTAAAAAATACAGAGACACATCCTGAAATCTACTTTGCTATTTTTCTGCATAACTTAACATCTGAGAGAGTAGGACAAATTTAAATTGCTCATGTATCAAACAAGCATTACGTACAAGACTTGCATGCTGGAATAGGTTGCCTCACAAGCGTAGCACTGAATTTGAATATGGCATGCATACATGATTACCAATTTGTAAGGTTTCAGGTGAGCCCAACCTTGGTTTTAATGAATTGTTCCTTAGAAATCAACAGCAAAAAGGCTCTTAGACAGAATATAGGAAATTGGTGCTACCAGCAGCCTAGGAAGTCCATCTCAGTGAGAAAGAGTTCCAGAGTCACAGACTGGTTAGGGCTGGAAGGGACCTTAAACATCACCTCCTTCCCCCACCACGTACCTGCCAAGGATTGATTCTGTTTCTGAGAAATACTCACATATGTCAGAGAAAAGAGAGAAAGTTGTTACTAACATAAACACTGCAGGGCAAGTAACATTATTTACAGCTGTTTACTGAATCATTCGGAATAACACCAAAAGAAATCTGCAACCCTGAAGACTAAACAGGGTATGAAATATAATATTTAACAGTAAATTCAATGAACTACTGGCAATTTGATTAAGGAAATAACACTGCTGTAAGTCAAAAAGGAAATCCATTACTGTAAGAAAGCATCTGACTCATATACAACCGTGAATTTTGATACACTGCTTTTTTTTAAGATCCCGCAGGTCTGCAATCAAATTACACAAAAATCACCAACACAGCTGTATTGAGTTTGTGTGGCCTGGTTTTGTTTTTGGGAGGGCTAAATGGGTGGCTTCTGTGAGAAGCTGCTGGAATTTGCCTCCTTCATGCCCAGCAGAGCCAACCCACCACAGCAACAGATCAGAAATTGTGACTGATTGATCAGAATAATTTATCAGTGTCACGTGCATGATGTATTCATAAAGCAGGTGAATCTTCACTTGACAGATAACCAAGGGCAGGCAGCACTCTTCCCTTACAGGGGAATTCTGCAGGAGCCCTGTACATCGTAATTAATCACCAGAGTGACCCAGTTTGTGTTTATGTTATGCCATTGATTGAGCAGACAAGGATAAACTGGATAACAAGGAACTGGAAGAACACTGTAGGTATCAGAACCACAGTACCCATTATGTAATTATCAGCACTCATTAAAAAAAAAAAATCTTGTCTGATGAGATGTAAAGGATCTGAAACGCTGATCAGCACTGGACGAAGTGTCTTGCCTGCACTACAAATTTTTTCACACATTTTCCATATTTATGATGTTCTGTTGAAGGCTTCACTTGCCATTCCACCAGCTTTTTCAGCTTTTCTCCTGCTAAAACCAAATTTTCCAAATTGCGCTGTAGACTCCACTACGGGCCCACAGGAGAGATTTCGGATTTATTACTTTTTCCAGAAAGGTGCAATACCTAAAAAGCACAAAAATGCATTGAAACAACAGGCAGTTCTGTTCTGCAGTAGCTGCCAGCTCAGACCGGTGCACATTTTGCTACTTATACACAAGTAATTAAAAAGTGAGTGCTGGCTCTCTGTACGTTAATTCTCTAATTAAATATGGGTTGCTAACAGCCCTGTCGTACTTATTTTAGACAGGTTTTTACCCCCACATTTTGCTAATCCTTTCTTAGTTTTTAAAAAGCGCTGTAAGAAGGATGTAAGTGAAGAAAATGGGACTGTTGAGGTCATTTAGGAAAAGCTTACTACTTTTTCTCCTTTCCCTCTACAGTCATAGCTATTTTCCTAATTAGTATGCATTCTATAATTAGTACAGTATTCGGTATTCATTTCCCTTACATTTGTTATTTCCCAAATCCAGTTTTAAATATTCTTTATAGATTTTTAAAACAGTATTTGATGGACACTTGATTCTTATCATTACACCGGCATTGCAGTAGCTGGACCAAACCAATATGTTCACCTTAAATTGCTTAGTAATATTGATTTACAATCCTTGTTGTAAATCCATTCATTTAAGGACCACATTACAATACAAAATAACATCAAAAGATTAAATGGATTTGGGTTTTTTTTTTCAAAATATTATGGATATCACTTTATCAAGCATAAGCTGCATATTTTGCACAAAGTTAGCAAAATAAATAAGGGATGGATTTTCTGCTGAGGTAAATTGTCATAGCAACAATGAAGTCATGGTCCATGACCAGTTAAACATCTAACCCCAGCTGCCAAAGATGAGGTACTTAGATCTGGGTTTGCGTCACAGGAATCAAAGGATTTGGTCCATAACCTTGTGTAATAAATCAGTAGGAAATTTCTGGCCATAAAGTACTTTAGGAAAATGCAATCGTAGGTACAGCTGGTTGCTAAACACTTTCACACTCATAGAAAATCCCCATAACTGAAATAAAATGTATA
The DNA here is from genome assembly GCA_013397725.1 of Rhagologus leucostigma. Lineage (NCBI taxonomy): Eukaryota > Metazoa > Chordata > Aves > Passeriformes > Rhagologus > Rhagologus leucostigma. The sequence goes on along the minus strand of VZTD01005094.1, from coordinate 29,539 downwards.
AAGTCTGATCTGCACACAATTTGCTCTGTCCTTTGGGTTAACGAGCTGTCCTACTGAATATATCTCTCTGTTGCTAAAGTCAACAATCACTCAAAAATAGTAGTAATATATTTCACAAATGAAGATAGAAAGTAAATATTTGACAGAAAATGGAAAAGAAGAAAAACAATTTGCATTTTCTGATCTCTCCTGCTTGAAGTATTTTGTTTTAGAGCACGCTGCAAGGCAAGACTACATTTTTTTTTCCCCCTCAGGAATGCCAGAGGTGAAGCATCCAGGTTCCCTGTAGTGGAGTTAATACAAATGTCTTGGTGGAAATTATGAATAATGCTATCATATGTTCTGATTCTGCAACCAGAAAGTATTGTTGTATAAATAATGAATGCTTTCCAGAAGAAAACCCGTGCTGCTGTTATTTCTGCTCTGTCCCATCAGGGCAAGGAAAGACCCTTGGACAGTGACAGTTTCAAGTTCTCACAGAGCATTCAGCTGCATGTTCAAAGTTGATGTCTTGGGGATGCTTTTTCATTGTCACATTTCTGCAGGCCTGCTTCCAGGAAGAACGGACTTGAAAGTTTCTCTTCAAAGTACAATTCCATTGAGTCATAAGTATTTTGTTCCAGATAGATTAAGTTTAAGAAGCATTTAGTATATTAAACACAGAATTCCCATGGTTCTTTGTGTGAATTCATTATTAACTTCTCTCCTGGTCCAGAGCACAGGCCAGTCCTCAGATTTGGATAGTTTCAATGTTGAGAAATTAAGATTTCCTAGTCCTGGTATGGCATGTGATGAGATATTTTTAAAAAATAAAGCCTAGTAACTTCTAATTCCAGCCCTAATATGCTTATAATAAAGGTTCCTGCTACAAACAAAAATCCAACACCCCCAAAAAACTCTAAAAGCTGTTAGATACTTAACCAGGAGAAGGTAATTAGGTTGTTAAGGAACCATAAATCTTGACTGCTTACGCATCAGCCACAGTCTCTTAATTATCAAATGCTTTGTAGGCACGTTGGAAACAGAAACTTAGAAATATCTTTGGGTAGCTGCAAAAGTGTAAAACTCCAGAGAGATGTGGGAGAAAATGGAAAGGTATCTCTTGCGAGTTTGATAAATGGACTATGAAGATTTGGACATTTTAAGGAAAGAAGTGGAATCTCTGCAGCATGGAGTGGTGCTGGTCGGTCTCACCTGTGCTTAGTAAAATTCACTATGATAATTTTAATAAATGAGGCCCAATGTTCATTTATTATACAGTGCGATTTTTTGATCAGATGATTTTATAGATGATTATAGCACAAACCTGAAATGTCATTTTACCTCACAGAAGATGAACATAACACACTTGAACCTTAAATCAGAGGAGGGAAAAAACGGTATTCCAAAGGGAGCAATTCCACTCTGGAAGCACTTGTGGTATATAAATTGTAAGTGGCTCTTTGCTGTCAGCCTTCACTGAATCTCTTTCTGTTTGTTTACCTATTTAAGCCTTTATAACAAGTTTCTGTTTCCATCAATACGCAGAGAATCATGCTTTTCATGTGGTCAGCAAAGCTGCTCATATTTACGACATGATGGATGTTCACATTTGTGAGTGAAAATGCACACTCTGCCTTGTATAAATTTCAGTTATTCAGATGGTTTATGGAAATAAATCTGTGATTATACAAACAGCAGGCTTCTACAACTGAAGACAGAGCAGCAGCAACATCAGCAAAGACTTAACGGGGAGAATAAGGGCACAGCACTGAGGCAGGACAAACCCCAGGCCAAACTCACTACCCCACCTTCAAGGCAACACGAGCAAATGACTTAAATAATAAATAATAAATAATAAAATATATCTAAAGTACCATAGCATTTTTTTTTTTTTTTGCCTAAGCCCTCCTGTCCTTCAGAATTTGTATCCTGGGGTCTTCCTGAGAGCGAGAAAATATTCATGTATTTAATATTCTTTCACAGAATTTTTATGTGTTAATTCTCCTGTTCTAACCTTGAACACAAGTAGGCCACGGCTGTTTGTAACAAGTATTGCTGATCAAACTACATAAAAATTATATGTTTGAAGCTGCCTGCTGATTTCTCTGATGTCCTGTAAGAAGAAAGAGTGCACAAGAAATGTCCTTCTCCACACTGCTCATGCTTTCATATATGTCTACCAGACCCCTTATTAGTTTATTTTTTAAAGAGTCCTAGTCTGCTTAACCTTTCCAAGTACAGAGGCCTCTTTATAATTTTTATCATGCATATCGCTGTTGTTGGTAAATCAGTGAATTCAGGGTGCATATTCCTTCAAAGACTAGAGAATATATTTTGCTTTATGCACTGTGAGTAATCACATTGTTTCAATAAGCCTCCTCACTAGGGTTCTGAAGATAAAGAGAAAATGACGATGATGAGGAGGAGTACTTTCAGAACTAAAGCAAATCAGTTTTTTTTCTGCAGGATGAATGAGAAGGCATGAAAGGGATGAATAAAAAGGCCATATTCATTATGAAGGAATTAACCCTCTCACCTTTAACTGTAGCAGTTATCAAATAAAAAAGTATTCTGACACTGCTGGTGGCTGCTGGCTTGAAAAGTTCATTGTTGTACAGATAAACAGCCCTATGAGAGCTTTTTTATTGTCACCTGTTCTTTGAGTATTTGGCCTTGGGGTTTTCTGGAACTAGTGAAGTTTCTATTTCATCAGCATTGTCTCATTCTCTGCCTTCATTTCCAGCCATGCACACATCTCCTGGGGACAATTTGATCCCCTGAATGCAGGAAATGAAGAGCTGTGGATCAAATTAGTGACCAATAATAATAATAATTATCATCATCACCATCATCATCACCATCACGATCATCATCATTACCATCATCATCATCATCATCATAAAAAACCTGATTTGATCTTACTTAACTTGCTTTGGTACCTGACTTATCTCTACTTCACTGTTTCCTTTGAGTTCATTCTCATGAACATATCAGACTTCTTATTTCTCTGCATTTGTCCTTGGCCGTTTATGGCTTTTAATGCTGTGATCTGAATTAATTTTAATTTTTTTCTTTTTTTTTTTTTTTTTAACAAAAGCCATAAGTATGTTTATATTCTGACAGGGCATCTGCATAATCCCAAATGGTCATTTTAAAAAGTTAGAAATACATCTTTCGGAGTAGGATCACAAATCTTGGAGCCTCCAAAAGAGAAAATCCCATACTCAAGTCCCCATTGATGGAAGTTTTCAAGATGAGATTGGAAAGGGTGCTAGAAAATCCCACCTGGGCTGCCTTTCCTGTGAAAGGTTGGACGACGTGATCTTTGAAGATTCTTTCCAAACTGGGCTGTTCTGTGATTTTATTTTCTCTGTCTTTCTTTTAGCCCAGGACAGCTGCAGTCAGGTTTCACCTACATTTCTGAGATATTTTAGTGGGGTTTTCTGTTATCTCACAGCACAAGACTGAGACAAAATCAGAAATGGAAAAAATTTGAAGCCTGTCTTGGATCAATAGGGTCAATTTGTGTTTCTAATCTTTTCAGGTTTACTTTTTAGACTTTTCCTAAAATCATCATAAATTTTGGAGGCAAGGGCAAATTAATTTGGTTTTATTTAGAAATCCTTAAAATCATTTAACCAGGTCAACAAAATTTTGGAATGTTTTTGAAATATGCGCAGGCATAGAAAATACTGGGAAAACCAACTTTGGTGAAGTCAGAGAGATAGAGAAAAAATAAAAAATAACTCTGATTTTTTCTGGATTCCAGGAAAACTCTGTCTCAGTGAGAATGCACCTCTTACAGTGGGAAAAGGATTCAGAGGTTTTCTGCTTGCTGAAAAAACTTCACCACGTGCAAAGCCCAGGAAGTTCACAGTGCATTACAACAATATTGAGTGAGACAGTTAATTGGAACTCCCAGCAGTTTGTGTAAAAGACACAGCACTACAGAAAAGAAAACTAATTCTTTTCATTTGATTCTGAGTCAAAACAGATTATAACCAAGCCAAGAGCAACGGTTTTTTATGATTAATTAATGATGGGCTAATTTGCTTCAGGCCACAATGTTTTCCAGCCACTCATTAATCTCAGAAAATGCCACAGGCTACAATTGTTACTATTTAATTAAAAAGTATGTCACAGTTGCAAAGCTTTAGAAAGCTGTAAATGTTATCTTTTGCCAAGCATTTACATATCCAGGATAATCTGCAGTCAAAGGGAGGAGTGCAAGAGAAAGGCAGAGCTCAGCACCAGATACTTTAGGCTGAGGTAACCTATTTTTTGTCACTGTGATTAGACAGCTCTGAATTCATACATTTTTGCAGCCTCTTTCAGCAACAGTTTTTCATCTCTGTGGCTGATTCTTTATGATTCAATGAGCCTCAAGTAAAGCCAAAAAGAAAGACTTCTGTTACCTTTCATGAGAGATTGGTTCTGTCCAGACAGCCATGAAGTTAAGGCACAATTTACCCTCTAAACTTCAAGAGAGGAAGATGCCAGAATATAAACAGAGTATTTTAAAAATATTTCTGCAACATTTAAGGCTCTTGAAATCTTCTTTCTGAACACAAGATAATGCAGTTCTGAAACTAGAAAGCAGCACGTCTATGATTTTTATAAGAAAAAGAGAAGCAGAACCATGCTCTTAAAATATAGAGTGTTTACCTTCTAAATCTGCAATAAAATCGATTAGTTTTTCTCATTTTTGTTTTTTTCTGTTTTTCTTTTTATTTCTTTTTTCTTTTATTTCTTTTTTTTTTGAAGAGCATAACTGTAAAGACGCCAGACTGTAGAAAGCTGAAGTGACTTTTTCTTATCAGACTGGAACCATTACAAAGTGAAGAAATATGACAGTTTTAAGTTCTAGTTGCTAAAAATTAACTTAGAAATAAGATTTAAACCTAAAGAGAAGTCTATGTTTTCAGTTACATCTCTTTCTTTGAGGAATAAAAATTCCAAGAAAATTGAAATGGATTCTATGTTTCATTTTAATTTTGTAAATCTGCATTCTAATAACAATATTAAGATACAAGGTATTGAAAAAGCAATTGTTCTGTGTAAAATTGTAAAATAATAATGTAAAATGAGTATAAAATTGTACAAACTGTTGTTCTAAAACAACAAGCACACACAGCCTGGCACTCCATCACGAAAGCCACCACCACCTTAAAGACCATCTGTCCTGAAGCTTCTCTTGTGCGAGAAGAATTGACGGTTTTGCAGCATCCTTTTCAGAGATTACATCTTTCTCATGGAATTAATTTCAGAGATGAAAAGCCAGGGTAAGGTTGGCCCCACTGGCCCAAGGCTGATGCATGTGGGAGCTCTTGTCTGGGACCAGAGGGACACAGGGTTTTGCCAGAACTGTGTGGATGGAGGCACTGAAAGCAGGAGATTTCTGGTTTAGCAGTGAATTTTTCCCTTGAGTAGAGACCAAGACCCTTTGCTAAGGGCCCCTCAGTTTGCACTTGGATGGACCATGACTCTCTAAGGGTTTTTCTGCTGCAAAATCTAAAGCTGCTACCACATAAAAGGCAATTTGGAGAGGTACTGTGGAAAAATTGGGGAGTTAAACTTCACACTTATGTTCTTTTTAATGAGTTTTATACAGAATTAGCCGGATTAATTGACTCACAGTCTTTTTTCATCCTCTCTCTCTTGACTTTGGTGTCATTCTCATCGAGGTATAGAGTAAATAAATAGGTGTCACGGGCATCTAAAGCTCCTTGTGGATAAATTACAGTGAGATGCTTCTTAACTCACTCAGGGGCATCTTTAGATCTAACTCTGGAAGTTTTTCTTGAAGCCTAGGCACACGGTTTGGACACAGGATTTTGTCTTTTTGTATACTGCAATTTCTTTTGGTTGTTATGTTGGTTGTTTTTTTTTTTTCCTTAAAACCTCCTTTCACACTGATTGCTTGTTTGTGTAGTGATCTCCAGCAGTCCATTTCTTATGTTTTTTCTGTGCTGACTTTTCCTTATCTCTGTTTTTTTGTCATTTTTTACTTTGGTCAGGTTGCTACATCCTTATCTTCAGCAAACCATTTTTTTCTTTTAATCTCTTTTGATCTCTCTCTTCTGTATATTGGGCTGTCATTTTCTGTGCTTTTCCCCTTCTGTCTGTGTGTTTGTGACTAGCTTATGATATTTTCTGATCCCTAAGAAGATATTTCCTTTGTGGTCTTCCCTTTATTTTTAATGTTTCTTTGGTTACTTTTGTTCTACTGTTTTTCTCAGTGTATGCCATTTTATTTACTTCTTCCTAAATCTTAGGGAATTTTTTTTCCCCTTGTGGGTAATCTCATTGTATTTCCTATTTTATTTTTCTGTATGTGTTTTTTGTGCTGACTTCTTTATTTGAGTGCTCTTAGAGACCAACTTCACTTCCGATTCTGTTCCTAAAGTAACTATATATATAGAAACACACATACCTTTTCTTTAATTTCACTGTGCTGCATGAACAGCAGGAAAGAATTTAAACACCTTCTTGCGCCCAATTATTCACTTTTCTGTTTAGTCTTGACTTTATTTTGGAAGAAAACTTCATGAGCAAGTGCGCCACAGAGAAGGGCAACACATTTTTATTTTTCTGGCCACTCACCTGATACTAAGGCCCCTTTCTGCTGCCATGGCAGCAAAAAAGGTGCTCATGAACACACAGTTCAAGGCTCCTGTGCATTGAGGGGATGTCAGAAGTGGTCACTAGACAAATAAAAACCATGTTTGGCCTGTCTCAGCCTTGACCTAAATATCTCACCAGCAGTAAGTGATGAAATAGATATTATTCATTGATTTTCACTTTTCTGATGAAGCAGGAGAACATTTAGCTTTGAGGAAATAAAGAATGTCGGTGCTTGAAATGGACTTCAGCTGGTTACTTAGCTTAATGGGCAAGACTTGGATGTCTTGGAATAATACTGATGGTGACATGTTAATATGGCTGCTGCCTCAGTCATGTGCAGAAACAGATTATATTTACTGCATTAGGGATTTTTAAGTATTTTTTAAAACCTCTGCAAGGAAACCTGCCCCGTTTCTCAGGCTTACATATCAGAATTCTTTTTAAGAAGCAGGAGGAGGATGGCTGCATACCTAAAGAACCAAGTGCATTCATTTCCTCTTCTCAAGCTATCTCTGCATTTCACGCCTGACATTAGAGACTGAGTCAAGTACATAATAACTCCTTGAAACTCAAGCTTGAAATGCCCTTTCCCAGGGGAAGGTCTTAAAATCCATCTCAATCCAAGATCCTACTCCCTCTGGTCCCTCTTTGCCCTTTGCTATTGAATTAGAAACTTTGCCAGACTTTGGGCTTTTCTGGTTGGTTTTTTTAATTATTATTATTATTCCATCCTCAGTCTCAGACTGTTATAGCAGAGACTCACAGTCTGGTGCACTGCAGAATCCTGGGAGCAAGAGTTATGGTTTCAATAACCTAACGACAGGAAGATAATTGTGTCTGATCCCTCTGTTCCTTGAGTCAGGGCTTGAAACTTCTGCGAAGGTGGCAGCATTTTCCTGCTGCGCTTTGGAAGGGAACTGAAAAATTGTTATCTACTCTCTTCCTTTGTGGTGAATAGCCTTCCAAAATAGCTCCAAACTATGTTCCACTGGAGCTGCTGGAGGGGGAAGTAATAAATTCCTCCTTCTCCCCATAGTTCACTATTTTCTCTATAAAAAAATGCAGACAGATCTGATTAAGGCCTTTCAAGTGAGACAGAAAAAAGGGGCCTCCACATCACAGATTTTGATAGTGAGTAGTAATACAGGAGGTCCTAAACTAACCAAAATGAGAAGGCTATCTCTGGGCAAGCACAAAAATGCCAAAACACTGATAAGAACATGCATTTGAGGGAGTGGGGTAGGAGGTTGCCTTTCTTATATCCATTTTCTCTCTTTTTCCACAGCTTATTCTGTTCCTCAGTTTTCCTGCTACCAGGGAAACTGAGGAACTTTACTACTCTTTGATTTTATCTATCACTTACTAGTCCTCCATATTTTGTTTCTTCTGATCTATTATAATGTTGTGGTTTGATGCTGGTTTAAACGCCAAACACACGAAATCCAATTATATGCATAAGGGGAATATGGATTTATTGAGGAAAACGTAAAGAACTTCGGGGCAAAACAACGTCTACACTTAAACAGTTGCAATATAAAGGAAATTTTATTACTAACAGAATGAAAAAAAAAAGAAAGTATAAGAAATTAAAGCAGACCTTTAAACACCTTTCTTTCCCAATGCCTCCTCCTTTACCACAAATCCTTCACAAGTGAAAACAAAACAAAAACATGGTATTTTGGTCAGAGTTGTACTTTTTCTAAGAGTCTTTTTATGTGTAAGGAAAAAAGGTTCTGCTACTGTGCCACAGAATTCTCACACCTGCAGAAAAATCTGTTGAAGTGAAAAAGGTATCTCTCCCATGAATCTTTCACAGTCTTTCCACATTGCCAAGTCACAGGCCACAGGAGAAAATGGGGTTTTAGTCTTTTAAGGATGAGTTATCTCAGCCTGAAAGCAAAGGTTCTCTGCTTCAAATCTCCAACAGCTTCTCACAACTTCTATGTGGCCTGGCGTGGGCCTTTCTTTAAAGTCACAGGCTGCACAAGAATTTCCCATGCCCCCAAGTTTTTCCAAACGGATTAAAGTCCTTTCTGTGGCTTTGCAAGAACCATTTTTAAGCTCCGCGCCAAAAAAGCATGACAGCCCTCTTTTCTCGTCGCCATCTAGCTGCCATCCCACATGGTCTCACCTCTTCCCTTCTGTTTCTGCCCTTGGGGTCGCCATGTTCACCTTCGTCCCACGTTACTTTCCTTTTCTCTTCCTTCCTCGCTGACTTGAAAGAAAAGGTGTCTTTGTCGGCTGCGGTGTGTGGTGTTTCCTTGGCGCAGCGAGAGCTGTGCTGGATGCAGGGATGCCCCGCCGGGCCCACCAGCTCCGTGAGAGGCCCCGGTGGCTTCAGATCACCTCGGCCACACGGCCTTGGTTACACACTGCCTGCGGAGGGGAAACAGCTCTCTCCTAGGAGGGGCGAGGGCTGCTGGCCCCATGCTGCTGCTGCGCCGAGGGGTCAAGAAGGGCCTGGCCTGGACCTGGGCCCGGGGCCCTCTGCCTTTGGCCACCCCTCGGCCCTTGAGGCAAGAAACAAAGAGAAATCTCCCGCGCTTGCACCGGATTTTTGTATGCAAAATTGCAAAAGCGCAATTGGCCCAAAAGCCTGTCAATCAACTCAGGTTCAACCTATTACATATTAAAAACTGAGCTGTGTTGTCAATTGCAAAATTAGGAGTTTGGTCTTTCTGCGGGAATTATACCCATTGGAGGGCATTGAACTTGATGCACTGAAGTCAGATTATGCTACAAAAAAATCTGTATAAAGAAAATCTATTCACGAGTCAACAGTCTAAAGCAGCAGGATTCCTCTCCCCCTCCCCCTTCACTGGCCAGCAATTATTTAAAAATCAGATTGACTAGGAGCTATCCGAGGTTTTTTCAGATTTTTGGAGGGTATCAGTGTGGTACTCCTGCTGGTATAAACTTCATTATATTGCTACTACAAAACCTCACTCCTGTTTGGGAAAGTTTGAGAAATATACATTTTTGTGAAGAGCTTACTGACCTATCATGAACACTTTATTAATATTATTATAGTAAGAATCATTTTTTTATTTACCAGGATGCTTTGAAATACTAATCGCATGCTGCTCCTTTTCAGTTCTGCAAGTTATTTCCATGATGATTAGTACAAAATCTACTTTTAATAGCTTACTGCAAATCTTGTAGTGAAGTCCAGAGGACTCTGAATTCCCCATAAATGGACCACAGTTAAACACAGGATTAGGAACTGTGCTGGTTTTGCATGGGGTAGAGTTAACTTTCTTCCTAGTGGGGGCTGTGTTTTGGATTTGTGCTGAACAGAGGGTTGATAATACAGAAATATTTTTGTTGTTGCTGAGCAGGGATTGCACAGAGTCAAGGCCTTTTCTGCTCCTCGATCTGCTGTTAGCAAATCTTCCAAAATCACTGGGTTAAACAAATCCCTTTAACACTGCCTTTTTATTGTCAGCAAGTCAGGCATTACTTTTCCTGGCCAGGGTTTGTGTGTGTGGCTCACAAAATTATGGCCTCCACACAAACGCAGACACAAAACTTTGTCACTTATTTATAGATTTTTCTCAAACAAAGAAATTAATGTTTGGTGGTTCTAAATTACATAATTTTCTGTCATTAATCAGTATTCTCTCCTCTATCAGTTACTGATTTATCACTTCTCATTCTAATTGGTCCATACTTTTAGTCTTTTTAGCATCTTTTTCCTCTGGTTGGGGTTTTCCAATGCATGTACTGAGTCTTTTTTTGGTCTCTTCTTTATCTTCTAGTTTTTGCAAAATGTCCTTGTGGCCCACAAATTCTGCTTTCCAGATGTCCAACCTCAACACTACATCTCTCTCTCTCTCCCAGGCTTTGTTCATTGAAGCATATCAGAGACAGTTTATCAAAACTTAAAGTTTCAGTAATTTTCCCAAGCTGTGCTCCTACAAAAGTAGCTCATGACAACTTTGATAAATGTTGGCTAAGAGTAATTTAAGAATAACACACAACTTATAATTAATATATATATATTGGTTATGATTCATTAAAAGAATTAATTTAGGAGTTAATGAAAATCATTAACTGAAATTATTAAAAAGTTCTATAGTTTCCAAATCTGCAGTGCTGGGGAGGGGGCAGGGGGTCCCTGGGAGGTTTGGAGGGGACACAGCCAGGACAGGTGACCCAAACTGACCCAAGGGATGTTCCAGACCCTGTGAAATCATGCTCAGTATGGAAAGTGGGGGGAGAAGGAGGGAGGGGACTTTTGGAATAAAGGTGTTTGTCTTCCCAAGTCACTGTTAGATACAGCGATGGGACCCTGCTCTGTTGCAGGTGCTGAACACCTGCTTGTCCAAGGGAAACAGGGAATTGATTCCTTGGGGGGTTTTTTGCTGGTTCACAGGCTTTTGCTGTGTTAAACTGTCCTTCTCTCAATCCCTGAATTCTCCAGCTTTTACCGTCCCAATTCTCTCCCCAACTCCTCTGGTGGGGGAGTGAGTGAGCAGCTGCCTGGGGCTGGGTGTTGGCAGGGGTTGAACCAAGGCAGGTACCAAATTTGGGAATTTTATCAATGAATTCAGTGTGTGAAATGCTAAGCGGTACAGATTAGCAATTAGCAAATGACAACAGAAACTTAAATATGTTAGAGTTAAGACAGTTGTTATGTGCACAAATGCGTTTTGTAACCAGGAGCGATCATAGCGGTGCAGGGGAAAAATATTAAGGGCCAAATTACCAGCTGATACAAAAGTGCACTTCCCTAAACCAGCTCTCCAATGTTCAAAACCATTCCTAGGTTTTTCATTCTTTAAACCACCATCACACTGGAAGATTAGACAATAACAACATTCCTGCACAAATATCAGCAAAGCGTTATCAGTTTCAGGTTCATAGTGAAAGAAAACAAACAAAAAGAACAACATTGTGAAGGGATATTTCTACTCAAGTTAATACGCAAGGAGATGTCACTTTAAAATACACATTTTGAATACATGAATTCCAAGGAACATCATTACTGAACAAAGCCACATCAGCATTTAAATTAAAGTACTAGGTCCTGAGAAAAGAATGATAACAATAAAACGAGGACCAATGCAATTTCACATTTCTTTTGAGGTTGTTTGTTGCAGCAATTCTACAGGAAAAACTTTCATATCCCAGTGGATCTCAAAAGTTTGAAATTAATGTTTCTTTACATTAACTCCATCACCATATCTTCAGGGAAAAGTCTGGGTAATAATCTTTTCCAACCAATTCCTTCTTACTTATGTATGAAGGATGAAAGTGGCAGAGCTATGAAGGAGAAGTAAATGGCAGGAAAATTACAGAACTGGAGACATTCAGGATAAAACAGAAAAAAAAAAATTGCCTTTTGAAAGACTTCTATGCCAGCATCAGACATAGGAAAAGGTGAGGAGGAAAAATAAACCCACAACCTTTTAGGAAACCAGAGCTTTTGCAGTATTTCTAGGGGCTTCTCTGAGATGTGATGTGTAAGTTTTGGGGAACTGAACCCGGCTGGTGCTGAACAAAGCTGATAATAAATATTGTAACAAGGGCTATTTATACAGTCAGAGGACAGGAGGGGGAGGATGCTGCTGCATTAGGAGAACTCCATAAAGTTCAGGAAGGTCTGCAGCTGCCATCCAACTCTGCAGGCGGGAGGCATATTTATTTACATAAAAGGCAGACGATACATTAGGCTGTGCCTGCCTAGACTCAGATAGATGAAACGGAGTCACGGCTCCAAATGAATATTAATCCACTGCTATGGCTAATTTTAACAGCTTGGAAGTCAACAAACACATTTGTCTTGGGTCCGAAAGGAATAGATGTGCTTTTGAAGTGAAGTGATGAAATTATTGCAGGAAATAAAAAGCTAACTATTGTAGCAAGTGTTAGGAAAATGAAACAGTGTCTTGTCAGGTATCTAAAGAGAAATGAATGCAGATAAATTATAATTAAATGTGAGCATTACAACAATTTTTTATGCTTCAAAGCTATGCATTACACCTCATTTATCTTCACTTGTTCACTGTTAATAATGGGCAAAATTGGCTTTTACTAGCTATGACTCTCTAATGTTATGAAGATGTGCCTTTTTCCTCTGTGTGTCAAAGCACATCTCACAAAAATGTTGTCGCTGACCTAATGTTATTAGTGCCTGTATGGCTGGTGGAACTCAACAAGAAGCAGTAAAGAGGGACTGAGTTTCCTCTTCTGTTCCTACTGAAGTAAATGGAAGCTGAAATTGGCTCTTAAAAGTTTTATAATGGCATTGTTGAACTTACTACTTTCCTCCTGCTTTTTGGCCAGTAAGGGAGAGATTGATCAAACTAATTGTCTTTTTAAATTTTTTTTAATTAATTTTAATTTCTTCTTGTCCCTCACAGTTTTTCAAACAGAATTTAAATGTGCATGAGAACAACCTGATAAAACAGGGAGAAAAACATTCCATACCTGAAAAAGAAAGTACAGTAAAATACATAAAATTATGAAAGAAAAACTTCAGAGGAACAGTCAGGAAAGAAGCTGGCAGAGCAGAGCTAAGGTTTGAAGTCAGGTTCGGATCACCATTTACAGGGGACATACACTGAGGACATCAGACTGGAGCGCTATGTTATTATGGCATGAGATGGTGTAAAATTTAGCCTTAAACACCTTGAATTTCCTTTAGAACAGTAATACACTCTAGAATTCATTATAACATGCCAAGTATCTATGGATTTCTTAGATATAATACATTTCCACAAGTAAATATGGTTTCTGTGAGTAACAAAAGCATCCTGGAGGATCCTGTATATGAACTCTTTATGACCAGTGTAATAACATCTTCTATGAATCATTTGAAAGGTGAAAATTTTTAAGGAAAAGAGTATATGTAATGTATATGTAAATGTATAATAAATTAACTGTAACTATGATTTTTTCCAATAAATAATAGATGAGAAAAGCCTTCAGCCTAGTCAGTTACAGATGTTTAACCCCCACATTTGTACATCTTTTAATGTTATCCTTACTCTGTTGCAAAAGTGTGTACCACTGTTTTGCTAAAAATGTTTGTGTACACTCTACACAGTTAATCATAACACCTTCAGATCACCTTTACACAGATGTAAAGGTCATCTACATTCATGAGATGCAGTATTTTTTATAATTTTTTTTTATGTCCTTTAAGCTAAGGTTTGCAATCCTTCAGTACTTCCTGCTTGGTTGACATCCTTTAAGGTAACTGAACACAATTCACCAACAAGAACTCTGTCATTATTTGGTTCACAAGACGTTGCATTTTTAATGAGCTCTTGTGTCCTTTTCTGATTCAGGGGAGTCCATTCTGCACAGCCTTATCGGACCCTTTAGGACTCCATCTAGGCAGACCATGTGCTTCAGGAGAATATTTGTATATTAAAAATGGGAACAAGATAAAAATCATCTTTCTTTTTAGTCCTTATTAGTTCCTGCTTCCTCCACTGCCAGAACTGAGTTTTCCAAGGACATTGTTCATACACCACCTTTACTTCTTTACCTTTGGGCTCCCCACAGAGTGGCAACATTTCCATAAGACATTTTGAACTCTCTTTTCTGACCATGGATTCTTCACACTCGTGTTAAACCTCCACCATGCTCATACCCTGACTCCCAACCCCTGGAATGAACTGCCAAACGCTGAAGAAAATGTGTTTTCATTATTTCTCTGTAACTCCCATCTTCCCAGTATTGCAACATCAAAGTGGCATATAAATTTTTCGAAACTCAGTATCACCTTTCAGGACATAGCCATCAAAGTAAGCTAACACTATTTCCCAGCTTTGCTTCAACTTAAATTTCCCCTGCATGTTACAGGGAGGGTCATCAGCTTTGTTCATTTCTAAGAGTTGCTCAGAGACAGCAGCAGCTCAGAAGCAGATTTCACCTGAAAAAAAAATATCTACATTCTTTCTAATGACATTTCTCCTTTCAGAACAACTTTTTAATGTTGTGAATGGAAAGACTTGTGAAAAACATGGGTTTTGATTTTAAAAAAATGCAGGATTTATAGGGCAAAGTAAGTGCTGAAACTGCACAGAATCATTTAAGGAATGATGGAATCAGAGAATCTTGGAATCGTAGACTCAAGGAATCATAAGAGTCACAGAATCATGAAATCATAAAATCAAGCAATCATAGAATCATATTATCAAAGGATTGTGGAATCATTTAGTCAAAGAATTGTAAAATCATTAAATCACTGAGCCACATACTCATGTAATCATAGAATCATGGAATATTTGCATCACTAACTCAGGAAATCAAAGAACCAATGCATCACATAGTCATGGAATCACACAACCATGAAATCAGAGAATATTTGAATATAGAATCAGGGAATTGTAGGGTCATAAAAACATGGAATCATTGAATCATAGACATACGGAATCATGGAATCATGGAAAAATGAAATCATAGATGCAGCGAATCATAGAATCAGGGAATTATAGGGTTTTAGAGTCATGGATTCATTGCAACATATAGACATGGATTAACAGAATCATAGAATCAATGCATCATAAAGTCATGGAATCATGGAATCATTGACTCACAGCTTCATGGAATCATACAATTGTGGTATCAAAGAATCATGGAATCATGCATCATATAATCAGAGAATCATAGAACCATGAAATCATGCAATCATAGGATCATGCAATTGTGGAGTCACAGAATCGTTGCATCAAAGAGTAATGGAATTAAAGAATCATGAAATCATAGAAAAACTGCAGGGTAGGAGCATGGACACCTACACTCAGATAAACAGAATAATTCAATAATAAGTCATAGAAACAAGGATTCACAGAGTCATGGAACCAATGCATCACAGACTCAAAAAAACACACAATCATGGAATCATAGATTAATTGAATAATTAAATAATAGAATCAGGGAATCATAGAATTACAGTATCTCAGAATCATTGTTTCAGAGGGCCATAGAATAATAGAATAATAGTATCACAGAATGATAGAACAATTGAGTAATTGAATCAGAATCAGGAAATCATAGTGTTATAGACTAATAGAGGCATAGAATAAGAGAACTATGGAATAATGGAATCATTGAATCACAGAGTAATGTCATCATAGAATCCTAGAAGCAAAGGACCATGGAGGCATAGAATTGGAGAACTGTGGAATCCTGGCAACCTGCATTGGATACCCAGTGCTCCCAGGCACGAGGCCACCACTGTGGCTGACCACTGGTACCACACTCAACTAAAGCTGTAATAAAAAAAGAGGAAAATGAGACTCATAAATTTTTTTAAACCTGCAGAGAACTCTCCTTTACTGTAAAGACAACGAAAATACACATTTTATCTTTGAGTTTATTGAAGTGATTTAGTGAACCCCAAAATACTCCATTTTAGCTATGCAACTTCTTTTCCCACAAAGGTGTTTGCTTTCTTCTAAGAGTTCATGTGTTTAGATCTATCATCCAAAAATGACAAATATCTAAAAAGCCCATACTTTTATAGAATTCTCTCTCAGGCTTTTGAGAGAAACGTAGATATTTGTTCTAGTAATCATGTTTATTTAGAAGAACAAGAATATCACTTCTTCACGTTGTATTTTCAAACATACCTTTTCACTCTGCAGAAGAGTAAAGTACATTTGGGGTTTTTTTCCTGCTTTTTATTTATTAATAGCTTCTAATGCCATCACAAGTGAAACAGCTAGACTATTTTTTTGGCAGTAATTTTGAAATTCCCTGGAAAAACAGGAATAAAGGGAAGGACTTGAGAATGAGAATGGAACTAGAAAAGATAATGAGAATGACATCACACCGCCAGCATTCAGGTGTAAGGTGGTGACAGAGCAGCATGAGGAAGATATAAGAGGAGAAAAATATCAGAAGCCAGGAAAATATTAAAAAGTCGGTATCTCAGATATTTTCTCACTGTCATTTAACATAGTCTCTCTTCACTGGTTCCTGTTGACTAATTTCTACTGACTTCAGGGGGCTTGTGCTTTTTTGGTTCTGGTTTTTTGGGGGGGTTTTCTATTCCTCATCAAGATATCAGCAGCTTTGTTCTCATCTAAATTGCTAAATCAAATGACAACATGTCAAGTAATTATCTACTCATATGCACATATATCGTAGACTTAAAAAAGAAACACTTTCAGTATGGCTAGCCCCAAGTCATACTCTTCCCTGCTCCTTTTAGTCAGGGAAATTTGAGCTGGGTTTCAATTAATCAGATTCAGTTTTGATTTTTCCCCACATAAGTTTGAATTTAAAGCTTTTTTTCAGGTCTTGCATTTACAGTCAATGCTGTATTGACACCTGTCTCAGATCCCGACCACTCCTTTCGAGCTCCATCTCATTTTCAACAGCCTCAACAGGCAAAGATCTCTGCCCATCAGAATGTGTGGGGCTCCCCAGCTCCTCAGGAACCCCAGGCTATTTATGATGCCTGTGGCTCAAATGATTGTATCTCTTAATAGTCCATTTCTGGATGGTCAAGGAGCTTCCAATCCCTATTTTAGACAGAAAACAGTGCTTTACTTTTATGCCCCTTAAGTCATAATTTGGAGTTCCAAGTGGAATTAAATTACTTCCCTTCCTATAAATTTCATCTTGAGTAGTATTTCTTGCTTTCACTCTGTGCAAATCCTGAAAGGTTACAAGAAGTTTTGTTGCCACACGTTCAGGTTAAGTTGCAGGGGGCTGAAAAAGTTATATACCTGCATGATTCAGTGACATAAATACACAGATGGCAGATTAGGATTACTGCATTTTAAATCACAGCACTTTTAGGGAGTTTTGGATTTGCCAGAATGTTATCATTAGCAGAAGGCAGCACTTCTGGATTCAGGACAGTAACAACTATGAAGATGAGGAAAACCCTCAGGTGATAATCGGCACCAACAGAGAGGTGGCAATCCACCTCTCAAATCCTAGTCCTAGATCTCACAGGAAGAAATTGTCACTTATCACCTGTGCCCAATGTGGACTAGACAAACAAAAGATATACAGAATAGAGCACTACCTAGCTGAAAATGTCACAGAGGGAACAGAAGAAATAAACATGACAAATTAATTAGAGGTTGAATCAAATAATGTTAAAAAAAAAAGAAGTAATTTAACAGATTGCAATTAATTGTATTAAGAAACAGATCCTTATTCTGCAATATACTTCAGTAATTCTGATGCTTGTAGATCACCAAATGTTTACACAAATAACAGCAATAAAAAAGGTCATGAACACATTGCCTTCTGCATAGAGTGTGAAAAAATATAACCAAAGCAAAAAGAAAAATTTCATAAAAATACACAACAGAACAACTTTTTTGGGAGATAAGAGCTTGAAGTGTATGCTAGTCCTCAAAAATATGGTATTAGCTGCATTCTGTAAATCACCTCTAATTAGTATAGTTATTTAATTTTACAAGCATTCTGTACTTGTAAAAGTACGTAGTCATGTACATGATATCAGTTCTCCTCTGATAACTTTAATTTCATGTGAGTGTTTGAAAAGTATTCTTTTTGTTTGGAGGGGATGGTGGTGGCAGGGGACAGGAATGAAAATAAAATTCAGATTCAAGATACCCCCTAGTCACCCAGAACAGTAGCACAGAAAAAAAAAAAGGGAAAATGTTCCAGTTTCACAATATTGATGCTTTTCCATTTTCTTTCATCTTCCTATTAGAAAACTGAGAAAGGGATGAGCAAAGAGGTACTTCTTTTCCTCCTGAAGCACTGCAAGTAGTCAGTCTCTCTGACTTGGTATCCATCTTCATCCATTAGCAAAGAGGTGCAAGAGTCACAGGCACTACCTGAATCAAGAAAACACCCAGTCTTTCAGATTCTTGCAATGTTTTTCTAAATGGTATGGTAAATCTGAAGTAGATTAGTCTACTAACTGCTGCTACTACATTCACTACAATCTTTTTTTTAAATCCCTTCTAAAAAAATTTCTTCTCAAAGTCAAGTATCTTTACATAATCTCAGGAACATTACAGGATTCTGACTTCTTTACTTAAAACAGAGAGCAAAAAGATTTTTATTTCCCGAGACATAGGACTCAAAATAAATACATAACACTGGTTCAAATAAAAAGGAAAAAAGAACTAGAAGACATCAGAAATGGGCTCATGTCCAAAAACTTATTCATATTTAAATAACAATGCAAAAAGTTTCAAAATAAACGTTGCTTTACATACAAGCTTGTACTTACAGATTCTGGTTTACAGGTCTTTTTCTTTTCCCTTCAGTTCATATCGAGATCTTTAACACGACATTTCAAAACTGTGCTTTACCATAGAAAACTAATCAAAATAATTCAGTAATTTCTGAAATAAGGGCTAGGAAATAATATGCTGCTTTGCCTAGTACATTGTTACAGCTGACCTCTAACATTTCCCTGGAAGATCTCATTTATCTTGGATTATAGCACAAAGAGCTTTCCCTTGATTTTCAATGTTCCTCTTTAGTAAAAGTGATTACCTTATGTGTGTGAAACTCACAGGGGTTTAAGAACATAGAATTGAAATGAAAGCAGGGTCATCACATAAACAGCCAGGATCTCAAGGAAAGACTGGAAACAGAGCTGCTACAAAAAGAAAACTTTAAAAAGTGTAAAATAAGCAAATGGCCATTTTAAATGGACCTGAAAATCATTCCCCAAACTATTGTTCAAGGTGTTGTTCAGATGTTGGCTGCCAGGTTAACTGAGGGGGCTGAGAACTGACACACACCCAGGAAATTTTCCAAGATGTACCTCAGTCCTCTGTCAAGACTAATCTCGCCCTCACCCCACTTACACTGCTCATTATTTTCCCCCAAAAGGAGATATAAGCTTATGCCAGACATGACCAAAATGACACAAAACCTTTTTCCACCCTTTTCATTCCAACTGAGGTCAGAATTAAAAATCAGAAATGCAGAAAATGGGACAGGAACTTGAAAACCTTTGTCTCATTTTTCTTGTTTGCTTGTTTATAAATGTAAAAATTGTCAGCATGTACAGTTGGTGCTACTGATGACACTGCAAATCTGACAAAAACTATGTTTTGGGAAGACAGTGCCCTCTAGATATAGGGATGAAATTTTATTTTAGATTATGTAGCATGTTTTGCTGGAACTTCACCTTCTGCTCCTCAGTGGCATGGTTTGCCTGAGGCTTTCCCTCTGTTCCTTCCTGTGGAAGGTACCTGATATTCCAGAGCAACTAAAAAAGCTTAGGCACTTGGATCTCTCCACTGAATTCCTCTTTAAAACTAAAATAAATTTAAAAAAAAAAAAGCATAGTTCACACAGCCACAGAGATAAAAAAAAGAATCCCTTCTGCAAGTGGTGAAGAGTCAAATAAGGTTTTCCTCTCAAATGAAGCTGGAAGCTTTTGTGGAACATGCAGTTTGTAGGCAAAGGCACTGGGGATAAGAAGTGAAGAGCTGCTCTCTACATGCCCAAGAAAGCTGGATGATTTGAATGCAAAGATAACAAACATTTATCTTGGTAAGTGGCATGGGACGGAATTAAGAGCTGTTGGATAACTACCTTTGAGAATAAAGAGCATGTACAGATGCTCCTTTATTTTTTTTCCTTTTAATGATATGCTGTAGGTCATTAAATCTTCTTATCATACTCCTACACATTCAATTCTTAATGTAACTTGAATGTAATTGCCTGTTGTACCAAACCAGATTGGAAGTTCGTCTTTCTTCAGCAAATTTTTATTGCAGGAGCAGAGGAACTAGACAATATGGTTTGGGGGTATAATTTGCATCCATTATAATATCAGATGCCACATTCAGTTTCCTTGGGGGAAAAAGAAAGAAAAAAAACCCCAGAAATTGGACCCAGACATTGCTACTGCTCTGTGTCACTGTCATATTTCTTCACTGTATTCTGCCATGAGCATACATAAGGCAAAACCCATCATATGCTGTACACATAAACTTATAATGTTGCTCTTGTAAAGCACTTCAGCTATTACATATTCCTGAATCCTAGGGCCAGAATGGATTTAATTTCCTGCATCAGATGAATGTTGGCATCGGCTTTTGACCAAAAAAAAAAAAAAGAGTTCTGAATTTTCATCTCTGAGAGCAATGATCATTAAGTGATAAGAAATGTGGCTTCCTAGCCTGGAAAATTTGAAAATTTCAGTCCACATAGCTCAAGATCTTCTGAATATGGCTTATTTCAAGTTATCCTAAAATTGCAAAAGGGCACTAACTCCAGAATTTACTCTGCTGTTTGATATTCCCCTTCCCACTCCTAGACTGGCTAATGTGCAGTTAAATTAAAATGAAGGGAATGGCATCTCTCAGATGCAATCTCATTAAAAAGAGAATTGCAACAAAGATGCTTCAGATAAAAGAAGAATAAAAAATAGGTGTACCAGATGGTTCTGTGTGTATGTATATATTTATAAAAATATGTAAAAGAATTCAGGCAATCTACAAGGTTCATAGTCATTGGTCCACAAATGATACCATGTAAGGATGTAATTAGAAATTTTTCTTATAAGAATTTTTAGAAGGAAATACAGTGCTTTATAATTTTTGGGGAATGAAGGTGAAGGTTTATCATGCATGCAGATAGAAAGGGATTACAGTTTTCTGGCCAGGGAATAGTGGCTGCTGTAAGTGAACCTCCAGCTCACCCATACAGCCTTTAGTTACCCAGTTTGGAGAGTGGTTCAAGACATAAAACTGGAAAGGGAAAAACTGAAAGTAAGGAGCAATATTCAGAAGGGTTTTTCTGCCCTTAAATGTACTGAGAGAACAAAAGCAGATACACTGGAAGAAAAAATCAACTGCCAATAAAAAATCCTTCTATAACGGTCCATGCAAGAAAAGTTGGATGGTTTTAAATCAGGAATACAGTCCAGAAGTGGGATAAAACCATTGAAGATAGATGATAAAGAGATACAGTAAGAAAAAAAATGAGCTGTACAATGAACCCATGAACAGCTCCAAAAATCTAAAAGGGATCTTAAAAAGACAAAGAATGAAAACTAAGATTACAGCACAGTCACATCAGGTTTAATCTGAAAGACTATGATTTAATGGAGAGAAGGCAGAGAAAATCAAGGGCAAATACTAACAAACAACAGAGGCAAGTAAGACAGGCAAAGGAAAACACAGATGCACTGCTTGGAGAAAGGAGAAAAAAAAATGAAGACACTGAAAAAAGCCAAATGTATTCAGGACCCTCTTAGTAGCTTAGTTTTTTTTAAATCAGAATAAGGAAAACATAGATCAAAGGATATGTGGTTAGATTAAACTCATTTCAGTCAGAAGATCTGGTGATATTTATTTTGATACAATTTCTGAATTATTGATGATCATATGTGAGAAGTAATGGGAAATGAATGAGCCTGGAGAATTGAAAAAGGGCATAGATACTATTTGTCTTCAAAAAATGGTTAAAAAGAGGACAAACTGTCCTAAGTTTAATACCCAGGGAGATATCTCAGCAAATGACTAAAAAATTGATATGTAAATACTTTGGGGATTAGAGCATGGATCTATCCATGCCACGTGATATCAAACCAATTTCATCTCTTTCTTTGAAAAGGTCATTTAATCTACCATAAAAGTAACACAACAACTCCAATGTAATTTGAATTTTGTTGGACTCCCACATGAGATTTAAAGAAAGAGAGTATGTTGTAAATTAACCCACTCTGAATGCACAGCTAATGTAGTTGAAAAATCTCTTTGGAGGAAAAAAAAAACCAACAAAAAACAACAAACCCTGTTGTTGTTAATATTAGCAGTTAAACTTTGGAGAATTCTTCACAATTTAGATAAATGCAAAGTGTTTGGGACTTTATAAAAGAATGTCAATATAGTTCTTAAGATATTTATAAACATATTATTCTATTCTTTAATGTCCTCTTTACTTAAAATTTGAGTTTGCATCTTAGCTGTTTTTATTTTCTCTCTACACACATACAGTATGTGTGTATATGCATACATACAGTGTGTAGATTTAAAATAAGATCTATTTGCCCTGGAAAAAGTGTTACTTTTCTGCACTGTCTCCTTCTGGCCTTCACTAAAGCAATCTGGATGTAGCCAGGATGAATATGCAACTTAATTTTCAATTGTACAGGGATCTTTTGGAACTGTGCATATTCCACACAACTTCCATTTCATCTGAAATACCACATTTTCACTATTTTCTTGTGAGATTTCTCCTTCTAATTCCTTAGTTGCATTGAAGGCCACTTATCCTGTATCCTACTGTAATCACAAACACCATTCCTGAAAATAAATGAGTGCTTACATTTCATCCTCACTCTCACATAAATTCCCTTCGCTCTTACCCATTCTCCATCAGCTCTGATCTGACAGATGGATGCCTCTCAGCCACATTCCCCCTCCATGTGAAACACAGAGTTGTCTCCATCCAGATGTATTGCCCAAAGATTTTTGAGGATTGTTTTGTTTTCCAGTGGGTATTTAATCATCTGATAACTCCCGGGACACATTCATTCTTACTAATCTTGTTCTTGGACATTTTCAGTCTTTGCTCAGTTATCTTTTGCTTCCTAAGCAGCAAACCTAAGAATGAAACACCACTTTCTTTTCTCCTGTTCCATCACTAAAAGGGATTCAAAACCTTGAGACTCACATCTTTCAGGCTAAATACAGTTTGTGTCTAAATTAGCAAGTAAGTCATGCAACAGGACCAGATATTAAGAGCAAACCAGCTCATTTCAGGATTTAGACAGGTGGAATTAGACGGTCTTTAACATCCCTTCTAACCCAAACTATTCTGTAGTTCTGTGTTTCCAGTTATTTATTCTACTATTTCATTATTTCTGTATTAACTAAGTTAGTTTTTCTCAAAAATGCTTTTTTTTTTGATCACTACATACTTAGCTTTGAGGTTAAAGCCCGAAAAAATTAAACCTTCAGTGTCTAAGGAAAACTTTCTTCTTAAAAAAATGAAACTGAGATGAAGGAACAATATCAATGTCTTTTGAAAATTTCTACTTGGAATTTATTTTATTTTACATACCAAAATAATGCTCTGGACCAAATTTCAGTTCTTATTTTCTTTCTCTTTTAGACCTGCTTTGAAACTAGAAGTTGACAGATGGGGATTAAAAATCTGTATCATTTGGACCATCACTAATGCTCATGTCTGCATGATGAGGACCTCAGATCCTTTCTTCTGAAAGGCAAACTTATGAACATGAATTTTAACATTTCCACTCTTAATATTTACTTTCAATGTTAGCATCAATAAGATCCCAGAGATGTCATGAATAAAGAACTGTTCATCAATAATTTTTTTCCCCAATTATTCCACTCTGCTTGAGCATCATCAAAGTAGATTTGAGTTGGAATTTTCATTTACAGGGGCTCAAAACATGTAAAAATATTCATGCATTGTGGTAAGTGGTCCTTCCTCTGACAAGTGCACTATTTCCAGTAAGAAGAAGTCAGATTTTGTCACATAAATATATAGTAAAGCAAGGATGCAGGAAAGGTGTTAGCAATAGCAACATTTAATCAGCAACTAGTTCAACTCCAGCTGAAGATGGAAAATGCATAGCAGCCTCTCCAATATAAATTTTCTGCTTCTCCTATGCCTACAAGACTACCTTTGAGGCCACCAGCTTCACATTTGTTTTTTCTGTTAGTTTTGCCTAAATTTTGTTTTCAACACAATCTTTCTCCTCCATTCTTGAGCCTTCCCCTCCACAGAAGTGATTCTCCACCAAAAAAACCCCAACAAATTATAAATCAAATTTTCTCCTTATTTTCCTTGAGGTGCCAAAAAAAAAAAGTGTCCTGGCTCTTGTTTGTATTGCACATTCTATTGTAAAATTCTTTTATTTTTACAGTGAATGTTGGATTTCACCCTAGACATTCCAGCTATTCATATGCCAATTTCTACTCACAAGGGAGTAAATCCACTGATTTCATTTATGACAGTTTTTGAGGTTTTCTTTCCCTGGCTTCTAAGACAGTTTTAAAAGACAAATGAAAAGAAATACCTGTGGGGAAAGAGCAGCTGGCAAATCTCCCTGGCTGAATACAATTAAATGCCTGTTACTCTGACAGAAGAATTTTAGTTTATTCTTGAAAAGTTAAAACAGTACCACAAATCTGAAGGGAAGCCCTGTTAACGTCTTAGTAGTCCCTGGAGTTGTTAAAAATGTGTTGTTAGCTAAGAATTGTCAATAAATTAATCGCTATAATTTCACTGAATATTCTGTGTACTGATTGCAGAAAATGGATAGAAGAGAGGCAAACTTCCTCTTCTTTCTCTTCTAGAAAAAAATATGCTTTTAGTAGTGGTATTTATTATAGACATCACAGCAATAAATAGTTTTGAATTTGACTTTAAAAATCATAATCACTTACAGCTACTCCGAACAGTCACAGATTGAATAGAAATTGTATCCTATTTGAAATCAATGGATATTTCAGCCTAAAATGAATCATATTGTGAGATATATTGTTACTGGACAATATTTTCATTAAGAAACTCTCTACAGTCAACAAATATCATGCAGCAAACATTTCTAATACCTTTACTTGCACTGTTCCTAGGAGTAAGGATTGGAAGAGTCTTACACAGCAGCAAAACAAATCTAAATACAGATCACCTTCCTCTTCACTTTCATCCTGTTATTGCGCATATCCAGCTCACAAACTTTTCCCATCTTTGTTATGTCAGAAGCCACAAACTGCCCAGAGACTGCAGGGCACTGTAGGGTAAACAACCATATCACCACAAATACAGAATCACTCTGAGAGCATTCCATAGGCAGGCTAATAGGGATTTGAAAGCCCTTTGTACTTGCCTCCTGCATATTCTCCCTAAATAGCTCCTGTGCATGGAACCTCTCTGCAAAACCGCAACAAAGCCTGATCTCAGAGAGTTTAATTAACTCTTAATAATAACCATTGTGGAGAATATGAGAGGAAAATATCTGGGTTTTGTAGGTGCACACAAGCCTGTGTGCAAGGTGGAGGACAGTGGGGAATGATGGAGGGAGTATTCTGGAAAATAAAAATTAAGAAAGTAAACGTGTGAATCTCTGCTCTCTGAAAGAAATACAGTTCTTAGCTACGGGAACAGATAACAACAAAACTTCCTTCAGATTGTTTTTCAGGTGATTATGTCACATAATTAAGGGAACCAATTTTTCTGGGCTTGATGACTGATATCACAGTAGATTGCTGTTGGCCACTTGATGAGCAATTTTTGTATACGAATGAAGGGAAAAATATCCAAAAAGACAGAGTGGTGGAAGGGGAGACAATTATAATAAAGGAAATAAGCCTCCCTGCATTTAGATGTTTTGAGGCACACATGAAAATGAAAACTGGCATTCAATTTCTCCCTTTTATATTGCCTTTATTTCAGTCCTACCAAGTTTGTAGCATTTCCTTTAAATTCACCTCCCTCATGTCAGCAGGGGCTCTTATTTCTATGGAATATATTCTTCTGGACAATTCATGGAATGAGAATCCCAAACCACAGAGAGAAACTGAAGAAATAACCCAGTCTGAGTGCAGAGCAAGGACAGAGAAAGGGAGAAGTGGGCTCACATGGAGGAATTTTCTTCCCAGGAAAGATCCTAATTCCATGGTCATTGTTTTGATCTTGTAATGTTAACAGAAGGGGTTCAGAAATGCTCCAAAACTTCCATGTTCCAGAAATGTGACTTGCTGAACTAAGTCTGCTTTGCTGCTGCTTTGCTCAAAACCAGTTTTCCTTCCCTATATGGATGTCAAGCATTATGGAATTTGTAATTTGCAAATCTCACCTCTGCTTCTTTTAATAAGTCTCAGCTTCGCAAAAAAACCACTCCATTTTCTCTAATACTTTTTGCCAGTTAATTGAAGAGTTTAAAGCGTGCTTTGTTAGTCCAACAAAACTGCCATAGAAATCAGCAGATGTTAAATATATCCTTAGACTGCATCCTTACTAAATACCATGGGGTCTTGCAAGAATGATAAACACTCATAAAAATATGTTCAATTCTCCTTAAGCAAATTTTTTAAGATTTTCTAATGGAAAATTTGAACCCTAGAGCAACACTGAAATTTTATTACAGCAAGTTTTAAATATGGGAGTTTTCCAACTACCTCTAGGGGATACTACTTCACAGGAGATTTTAGTTCTTAAGGAAATGGTGGCAGTAATGTAATTTCTCTGTTAATAGTTCTATTAGCCCACGTTATTTACTCTTAATTTATTTCTTACTGAAGCCAAACTTAAGCATTTGAGTAAATTTCATTCTATTTACCACCAGTGTTGGTTTAGAGGAGGTTAATTTTAGAGAATAAGCATTTTTAAAAGTCAACACAGCAAGTGACATTATTTTTGGAGGTTGTAAATAATTCTGTCTAAATTAGAAAGTGGTTCCACGTTTCTGGAAGTTTCTTATGATGGTCTTTATAAGTAACAATTCAGATTGGGCAATCTGTTCAGTGGAAATAAACATTTTTGTTATGATTTTTAGAGTGCCAGATAAGTCAGCCACAGATTAAGTTTATAAAGATTTGTACATCACATTTCCAAATAAATTTTCAGTACTTGAGAGATAAAAGGAAAATAGATTACTTACTGCAACTACTTCAGAGCTTTACATTAGATCCAACACAATGGAAATAAAATATAATGTTCTGTGTTCAGATATTAACACAGTGATCGCCTGACCATAAATCACTCCATCTTCCCCCTTTATTCTCACATCATTTTGGAGAAACAAGAATCAGTGATTTGAAGGGATAAGGATGACAACCAAGGAATAAGGAGCCTCTTATTTCCATGTGCCCCAGGAATCCTTGACACAACCATTTTTTTCCAGGAATGGACTGTTAAATTCCTTTCAGCTTGACAAAATGCAACCAACAAATCCTAAAGTAAAGTTTATAAGGATCTTTATTTTTTGAACCACACTGGGAAGCCAAGAAATAAAAATACCATTCTGACAGTAAAAGTTTGCTGTTATTGTTAAAGTACATGTATCAGCACTGAGTTGATCATGGAACATCTAAAAGGAAACTTAGAAAAGTATTGTCAGGGGCAATTTTTCTGTTCATTCTCCTCCTTTTTTAAAGTTCCAGCTTTGGAGTACTGCTATTACAAAAAAGCTCTGCCTGCCAGGGCTTATTCTATTAAATTATTTGCTTTTATGCATAAATATCTAAAAAAATATTCAAAGATCAGAAGTTCTAAATTACACTTTTTTTAAAAATCTCATTTCCCTGAAACATTGTTCACCTATCAGCAGTGCTTTCCTTATTTTACATAAAGGATGGCTAGTAATGGAATAAAGATGAAATATAATCTCTATGTCCAAGCTAAAAGCCAATAGGTTTCCTTTGAAGAATCTGATGCAAGACTAAATCACCTAGAAATGGAAATTAAACATGCTTGAAGCATTCGAGATCTAACCAGGAGTATTTTGCAACACCACATTTGTCTCTCAGGGCATCTGAATTAGTTCTTCCAAAAAAAAAATCAACAAACTTTTAATAAGAAAAATCAGAAGTACAGAGCTCTTCCACTTATAAAACTGAAAAGCTCAGTGGAAACAGACCTAGAGGACTTGACCTAATTAGTCTGAATTCCTTTTTTCAAAAAAAAAAAAACAACCTTTAAAAATGAGGTGATAAGAGGTCTGGAACACAGTTCAGCTAAAAACATAAACCAAGCTTAACTATTTCAAACCAAGCTTAACTAAATCAGTGCATGTTTGCCCTGTTGAGCAACAGGCAATTTGACGAAGGGCCAGGGAGACTTTAGACTGTCATGAAAGGTGAAAAACCAGAAGGAAATAATGCAGCATAACCCAAGAGCAGGACAGACAAAGAGGTAGAACACACCTTGGGGAGGATGTGTAGACCACCCACTTCCTCTCAGCTATTGCTCAGCCTAATGTGTAATTAAAGACCTTTGAAACTGAAACATAAACAACATTTCCTAATCAATCTGCTGCAGTTTTTCACGAATTTTCTGTATATCTGTGTTAAACTCTCCTCCGTCACACTTCCTGCTCCCTGTCTTACCAGCAACAGGAAACACAACACATTTCTTTCTCCTCCTTTTGACAGATGAGAGATTCATTATGTCCCACCTCCACCTTTCCTCAAAATTCGTTTTTCAGGAGTCTGATCCTTTCCTTTGTTCCTTTCAAAGTTTCAGTAGTTGATTTCACCTCGTTCCTGAGGACAGCACCCAAAACTGGAAACACATTCCATGTTAAGGTCTTCACAGTTACAGGTAAAATAGACAGATATATTTGAGTGATCTATACACAAAAGTCAGAAAAAATTATGGCTTTACACCTTTTCCCTACTAACACCAGTAGAAATAACGGGAATCAGTGCAGCTTTCAAAACATTTTACAGAAACAGAACTGCTGGGCTGCATTAGGAAGATATAGATATGGTTTTCTCCAATAGTATATTTTCTCTACAGCGCTTCTTGGATATTATAGGGCCCTGTCCTACCATTCACTGCACAATCAAATTTCTTGCCTTTCACTTCCAGTAAGGATTAATCTACCCAGAATCAGTAGTGACTAAACATCCTCATCTATCTTTCTCTTCGCTCTTCTTTCTTTCTTGCTTCCTTTCTTTCTCTTCCTTTTTTCTTTCTTTTGCTTGCTTGCTTTTCTGCTTTCTTTCTTGTTTTCTTTCTTGCTTTCTCTCTCTTTTGCTCTTTCTTTCTCTTTCACTCGTTCTCCCTTTCTTTCTTTAGTTTGTTTTCTCTCTTTCACTCTTTCAACCTTTCTTTCTTTGTTTTTTCTCTTTCTTTCTTTATTTCTTTGCTCTTTCTTTCTCTTTCACTCGTTCTCCCTTTCTTTCTTTAGTTTGTTTTCTCTCTTTCACTCTTTCAACCTTTCTTTCTTTGTTTTTTCTCTTTCTTTCTTTCTTTCTTTGCTCTTTCTCTCTCCGTCTCCCTCGCCCCCTCCCTCCCGCTGCCTCTCAACTAA
>VZTD01005093.1:40813-119869 GCA_013397725.1 Rhagologus leucostigma | reverse complement strand
TATATTTTGAACCTTTCTGGGTTCAATCCATTTTATTCACAGAGACTTAGTTTTCTTTGCTCTTCTGTGCTTAGATCAGTTCATAACACTACAGAGCACATCCATCACCTTTGGCTTTGTCTTGGCAGCCACACGGAAGTAAGCTGGGGTGGTGAACGCCTTTTGTGTGTAAAGCACCTTCTCTCTTGTATATTTTTATAAATATTGTTTCTGTTACTGTGCATTTCTCATTCCACTGCTGTTTGGCTATTTGAACTTTAATTCCCAGGTGTTTTATTTTAAACCACCACACATGTAAACACTGTCTGTTTGTACACTTTTGTTGTTAGTGTTGCTGCAATTACTGTTCGTCTTCTTACCTCATTGCTTTTTCCAGTAAATTGTCCTTATCTCAACCCATGATCTTTACCTTTTGTGCTTCCAGCTGGAGTGAGAGTTGAAGTTAGTCCACCAGCTAGATTTAACTCCATTTACCACCGCCCTGTGGGCTTAGCCATCCAGACAAATTTTTATCCAGCAGAGAGTACATTTGCCATGAGCAGCCAGTGTCTCCAAAAGAATGCTATGTGAAACAATGTCAAAGCTTCACTGAAGTGCAGGTAGACAACATCCTTTTCCCTCATGCACTCCTTGAGTGGATTGCATCCAGCTCTGTAGACTTGTATCAGTGTAGCAGGTCACTGACCACTTTCTCTTGGATTATTGAGGCTTTTTTCTGTTCCACATCCCTGTCTTCCAGCTGAGGGGACTGGGTACCTGGAGAACAATTGGTCTTGCTGTTAAAGGCTAAGGCAAAACAAGGCATTAAGCACCCCAGCTTTCAGTATTCTTTCCCCCACATCCATTAAAGGACATAATAATACTCTTCAGAGTACTATTGTCTTTTACTGTAGCAGTCAAATTAAGTTCTAAGTTCTCACTACATCTTTGTAGTCCTCCTTAATCACCTGCCCCTTCTTCCAAAGGTCATAAAATCTCCTTTTCTTCTTGAGTTCCAGACAAAGCTCTCTGTTCAGCCAGGCTGGTCTTTTTCCCTGCTTGGCTCATCATTTGACCCCCATGACAGAGTAATAGTGGATCCTGTTTCTAATAAATTGTGGTATCCTTTCAGTAACATCCCAGACCTTAGAATCAGGAAGGCAGCCGACTTCATGATTCCCTACTGCATGACAAACAGGTTCCTTAGCACCCCTTAGCAGTACCCACTTAGGAAAACATCATATATTTTTGTGGTTTCTAGTGTGTGCTGCTGGTATGCTTTCTCCCTGTGGAACTTGCACATAGGTGTCTATAGCTATAGACACCATATCTATAAAACACCATATCTGTTCTCAGTAAGACACCATGGTAAGACACCACCTGGTTGTTATGCAAAAGGGTGGGAAGTGAAGTGGAGTCCTGCTCTTGTGGGTCATCAGAGTCCACAGTACCTCATTCTTAGTAGCATCAACTGTAGCAGACTTCATGAGTGAAACCATCTCTTCTTTAGTCCCTCTAATATTGCACAGTCTTCTCACTGGCTCCTGCAACTGGACACCTCTTAATACTGAAATTGTCCAGAAAAGTTTTCTAACATAATTTGAAGTATTAGAAAGCAGGCATTCTTTATCTGGCTGGATACATTAGAAGGATATCTCCTTTAATCTAATGTGTGTGACAGGACTTTACAACAAGGTATTTATCCATCATAATAATACATATTCATTACAATGTGCCTCCTATCTAATACATGAACATTATTTTCCTAGAAGTAATTTGCATGCATCCACCTCTTACTGGAAGTCCTTTTATGGTCCTGGAGGGTTGTCCAAAGGGGTCTCTGGTGGGCGTATGCACTGAATGCTCTGATATTAGAGGTGACCTTTCCTTGAACTTTTTTTGGGCATGCGCTGTTGTTTTTTGTTACATACTTTGCAAAAAAACCCACTGTAGTCTTCTTTATCTGTTTTTACACGGGTTCCAGCAACATTTATCATCCTGTGTGCACACCTTTACATCCTTTTAACTTTTTTGCTAGTTAGTCTTTAAGCTCTATGTAGCAACTTCAGCAGAACAGAAAATTTCTATTCTCTGTGTATTTGTGACTGATCCCCCAACCTGCTGGCATCTTTTGCAGATATTTGCTTGTGCCTCAGGAGGAAGGTCCGGACATACATCACCACCCGAGGTTTGCACTGCAATCTCCTTCCATAGCAGCTCTGTCTGGGTGGAACCACTGGACACCCCAGAGGTAGTTCCTGCAGGAACCCCAGCTTTAGCTCTGGGACCTGTGCTTACCTGTGTTACTGAGAAGGGTGCAGGGAGCTGACCTGTATGGGGCAGGGAGGGGTCTGCCTGCTGGGCAAAGTGCTGCAGCACACTCTGCCCTGTAGTGCTTGTGCCCCTGGGCTTGGATGCCTCACTCTCTCCCCACCCCTCTCGCTTAGTGCTCCCCAGGTGGAAGGCGGACCCAGATACACAGCCATCTGCCACTGGAGCCGAAAGTCTTGGAGGATGTCTCCTGCAATTTCCCTGCAGTTGTCAAGGAAATCATTCCTCAAAAGGAATTTGGAAGATCTTAGAGGATATTTAGGAGATCAAATGACCTGTGCGAAATCTTTGGTTCTCACTGCTTTTGCATATGTGTTTTACTATACAGCTTTATCTGGCGCATCTAAATGTGGAATAATTGATCATCTGCTTTTTCACATGGAGGACCTGGCTGGTAAAAAACCCCACTGTTAGTGTGTCTAGGTTTGAAAGACAGGTGTCTTCTAAGGAAGGCAGGAGCCTCCCTTGGAATGGAAAATGTGACCCCCTTCCCTCCAAATTACTATAATTTTGAAATTAAGGGGCTTTCAGGCAAAAACATGAGGAATAGGAATAACAGTTCTTTACTTTTATATATATATATANATGTATCCAGCTCCGGAGCTGCAGCAGGAACTCCGGGAGGTCTGGGCAGGCAGGGAGTACCGTGCTGGCAGTGCCACAGTGTAGTGAAGTCTCAAAAGCAGCAGCAGAGGAACTGCGAGGCAGGGCAGCTGCCTCCCGGTAGAGCAGAGAAAGGTAGGCTTGGGGTCCCCGGCCCCCTGAGGCACCCAAGCAGATGGTGAAAACGGTCCCAGTGCAAACGGCCACTCCAGCGAGCAAACTCCACTCACGGTAGAAAGGAAGGCAGCAGAAGACAGGACCCCGCAGTGACAGTGAGTTCTCCCTACAGCGACTGCAGCCTTTCCTTCCCCTTCGAACACCAGAAGAAAAAAAGAAACTAGGCACCGTACCCAACCCTTTTTCTCAGTTCAAATCTCGTGGCATCTCCACCCCCACCAGAGAAGAAAAAAAGTAAAAGAGGACAGCTGGCCTCCCCCTCCCATGGCCAGGTCTTTTTGTCTCTCTTAAGCATCCAGCAATTGTCCCTTAGCATGGGGAAAAAAATTCTTTAAGAGGGAAAGAAAGGAAAAATAAAAAAAAAGAACTCCTAAAACCCCCAACATAGTGAAGTACAAGAAAAAAAGAACAGAGAAGCTTAGTTTGCTCGGCTCAGTCCAAGGTATTGTTTGTCCTAATCCTGAGGTTTGACTTTTCCCTCTGCACACATAAGTGACTAGTCTTTTTATGGCTGCAAGTACCATAAAAGTGGGAGCTGGGCCCACATCCCACTGCCCAACAGGACATGTGAGACACAGTAAAACCTGCAGGCCTCAAAGATCAAATTCCAGGGCACAAGGAGAGCAAACTATGGGCCTGCTAAGCAGTGCAGTGAATTGGAGGAGATCTTGTTATCTTTCTCCCTTCTCTGATCTCATTTCAGACCTTCATATTTTTACCTTTTTGACACAATTAAGGACTCTTGGAAGATTCACTGCGTCTTGATTTGAAAGACAGGTATCTGCCAAGGGAGGTGGAAACCTTCCTTGCAATAGAGAATATGACCCCCTTCCCTCCAAATTATTATAACTTTGAAATGAAGGGGCTTTCAGGCGAAGATATGGGAAAAAGAATAACAGTGCTTTACTAGTATGTATATGTATAACAAGGCAAACAAACAACAACAGCAGCAACAACAAACAAAACCAGAAACCCAGTAACAGCTCTCTCTCGGCTGTCAGGCCCTTTCACCTTTGCTGTAGTTACGGGCACAGCCGGCAGGGGCGCTGTTGGCTCCCGGCCAGGCAGGGCAGTTGTGATGATTCCCCCTCGGCTGCAGGGGCGCTGTGGCGTGAGGTCGGTTGTCTCTCTCCACATGGACAACAGCGGATATACCCTCAGAAGGGATGCAAGACTGGCTTCCTTTACAAACCCCAGGGCGTAGCTGATCCTGGTGCCCCTGTGGATAGCGAAAGGAGCCTTAGCAGGAACCTCAGAAGCAGAAAGCTGGAAGAGTAGGGGTTGGCTTACCCCAGGAGTGACTAACAAAAGGTAGCAGACACTCTGGGCTGTGCCTGAAGCTGCCGGGTGTCTGGTGTCGGGTTACAATGTAGCAAGGCACCCTGAAGCAGTGGCTGAGAACAGCGAGGCTGGGCAGGGAATCACTCCCCGGGGTAGCTCACCCGCGATGGCTGGTCCCTGGTCTGGGCTGTGCGGAGGACAGGGGTGGCCCTCAGCGGGGAGTGAGGATGTTCCCGGGTCCTGGCACAGCATGCACTGGCTCTGGACTTCCCAACAGCAGAGAAGCAGAGAAGCAAGCTAGCAAGCCCAGTCACAGTGCCGAAGGAAAAATAAACAAAGAGGCAAAACTCACAAAGCAACAGTATCCCTAGTCAGAGACACCTGCAGCCTGGCCAGCTAAAAAGCCCACCACGGGAGGACGGACCTGCCCCCCACCCTGCCCCCAACCTTCTCCAGCAACCCCAGCCTGGCTCACACTCATCACTATACTCCTGGAGCCAGGGTGACTGGGGGGGGGGGGGGCAGCGACCACCCTGGACACAGAACAAAACAAAACAAACAAAAAAACCCCAAAATGATATGGGATAAAAAACCATCCCCAAGACACACTAGCAAGATTTTAGTTAATTAGTTCTTAATTTCTCTATTTTGCCAGCAATTGTCTAGTACTTTTAAAATTTGTTTTCGGTTTAGAATTGCTTAAACAGCTTTTTTTGTAAACTAGATTTACTCCTTCGTGGTCCAGGTATTGGTATTGGACAAACCAACCAGAGAAGACATGTTACTGGACCTGGTACTCACCAATGCAGATGAGCTCATTAGAGAGGTTAAAATACAGTCTGGGTTGTAGCACGCATGCCCAAGTTGAGTTTGTTATCTCAAGTAGTAGTGGTCCTGAAGAGTGAACTTCCAGCTGTTTAAGGAATTAAAGGACAAGATCCCCTGGGAAACTGTCCTCAGGGATAGAGGAGCTGACCAGAGCTGGCAACTCTTTAAGGTCAGTTTTCTTAGTGCACAAGAGCTGTCAATCCTTACAAGCTGGAAATCAAGCAAGGCAGGCTGCTAACTAGCATGGCTGTCCAAGAATCTGTTCCTCAAACTTAAGAGTAAAAAGAAAATGCATAGCCAGTGGAAGCAGGGGCATTTGGCTGGGCCTGGCCCTTTTTTTTCCTAATTAACTTAGCAATTAGAGTTTAGACCACAGTTACTAAGTTACTGTTTACCCATGTCACCTATCTGATCTAGTGTTTTGCAGGTGGGCAGGGTCAGCACTAAAGACAGAGACACCAACTGAATAAGTATGAAAGGAATAAGGGACTTGTCTTTACAGACAAGCTGTGGGCCTGCTGGTAAATAAAACTAGCACGGAGAGATAAAAGAAACAATGGGAACGATTCCACTGATTGATGAATGGAAAGAAAGAGATTTGTCTTTACAAACAAACCGTAGGTCTGCTGATAAATGAAACTGGATATTGAGAGATGAAAGAAACAATGGGAACGATTCCACTGATTGATGAATGGAAAGAAAGAGATTTGTCTTTACAAACAAACCGTAGGTCTGCTGATAAATGAAACTGGATATTGAGAGATGAAAGAAACAATGGGAACGATTCCACTGATTGATGAATGGAAAGAAAGAGATTTGTCTTTACAAACAAACCGTAGGTCTGCTGATAAATGAAACTGGATATTGAGAGATGAAAGAAACAATGGGAAGACCCATAAATTCCATAAGAATTTAAAAAAAATAAAGGGTAGGTTATACATTAGAAGGGAGTCTTAGGTATCAGGTGTTTTGGGAAGTCTGTACCTCTCAAGTACCTCAGCCGATGGGGAAAGAGAGAGGGAAATGTGGCCGGGAAATTAGGATAAAAAGGAGGCTGCGCCCTCCAAAAATTTGAGAGACCCCAGGGGAATGCCCCATGGCCTCTCCCTTTATTTGAATAAAGTAACAGGACTCCTCTGTCTCCTTTTTGGACATAAACGTCTGGTGTTTGTGGATTAATTTTCCTGACAAGTATAATTTATTATAGTGCAAAACTGCTAAGAAGTACAAAAGGATAAACTAAGCAATGTATCTAATCATTATGGGAATTCAGTGTCGCCACAGAGAATGGCTGTGGTTGGCATGTGGTCTTAGGAGAGACGGGGCGGGCCGTGTCTAGCAAGAGGCAAGACAAAGGGCAAGAGGTGAGACAAAGAGCAGGGGGCGAGACAAAGAGCAGGATAGTTAACAGGAGATTAAGTGAGGAGATTGTAATCTGTGGCATTGGAGATGTAACCCTAGAAGCAAAGTTTGTAGCTGCTGAACTGTTGGTTTGTAACAGTATATTAAAGATGAGCCTTGTACAATAAAAGTTGGCTTTGCATGCACCCGGCGAAGTCCGAGTTTCAATCACCGACAAATCATTACTATAAAAGGTTGCCTACAGTGATTAAGAAAGATACATCACCAGTTGCTCTAGTACTTTAGCATCATCCAGGTCTGCACAACAGCTAGGGGAAGCTCTTGTCGCAGTGAAGGACTGGAGAACCATGCCCAGCAACTGGGAAATCCTGCAAGTGCCACCTAAAGGTGATGAAGCTTCCAACCTTGCTGTGAGAGGGTCCCATTTTTATACTGTTGAATAAACAAGTTACCATAACATCTAGTGCAGGAACATCTGGTTTCATCCTCCTATTGGGTTTTTCCCAAAGCCTGACCAGGGCTCAAGGAGGAACCAAGGAAGCTGTGTTTGATCCTACATCCCCAAACAAGGCCAGATGTACGGTTTCTAAATACAGAAAAGCAAATACATGTTTTGCCAATGAGCAGAAAATTTATTATATTGCTAATAGTACTTACTTAATGAGCAGATACTTATAACATTTGGAAGGTTCATCTAGAGGGCAGCTTTGGCTCAGGGCCTGTTGTTCAGGCCTTAGTACTTCATCCAGTCATGCCAAAGGACTAAATTTTCCTCTCTCAAATTTAACTGTCTTTAACTGCCTGAGTGAACACTTTGGCCAGTGTCTCGGTTTGAAAGACATGTGTCTGCCAAGGAAGGCAGGAACCTTCCTTGGAATGGAGAATACGACTCCTCTCCCTCCAAATTATTATAACTTTCAAATTAAGGGGGCTTTCAGGCAAAGATATGGGAAAAAGAACAGTTCTTTACTAACACATATGTGTATAACAAGGCAAACAAACAATGACAATGGCAGCAACAACAAACAAAAGAAAGAATAAAACAGAAAACCCAATAAACAGTCTCTTCCTGCTCTTTAAGCGATTTCCCCTTTGGCGTAATGATGGTTACAGCCGGCAGGGGTTCTGGCGGGCTCCTGGTGGGCAGGGCAGGTGTGGTGACTCCCCCTCGGCTGCAGGGGGAGCTCCGGTGCGAGCTTGGAGACCACGCGGCTTGGCCAAGATGGGAAGGGATGGGAAAAAGGTTTGCTTTACAAACCCACAGGGGCAGTCGATGCCGCTGCCCCAGCAGGACCCTCGAAAGCAGCAAGCTGGAACGGCAGGATTGAGCAAAATCCCGGGGTGTTAGAAACTCTGCAGCTGTAGCTAGAACCGTCCCGGCAGGCAGGGGTTGCGTGGCTACAATGTAGCAAAAACGTCGGAGCAGCGGCAGAGGAACGACAGGGGGCTGGGCAGCAACAGGCTACCCCTCGAGGCACCCCAGCAGATGGTGAAGGGTCCTTTGGTGAGGGAGGGTGTTGATAAGGTCCCAGTGCCACAGACGCTCTTATGAGCAGAACTCCCCTCATGGTAGAAGGCAGAAGAAGACAGAACCCCGCAGTGGTGGTGAATTCCTCCCACAGTGACCGCAGCCTCCTTCCCCTCCGAATGCCGAGAGAGCAAGAGAGAGCTAGCAGCTGCCCCAGCCCCTTTTTTCCTAGCCCAGTTCTCGGGGTATCTCTGCCCCTCCGAGAGAAACCCTCAGATAAGAGAACTGTAGCCAGATGCCCTCCTCCCCTGAGCTTGGCGACTTCTTTTGTCTCTCTTAAGTACCCGGTCTTTATTGTTCCTTAGCAACAACATGGAGGAAAATTCCCTAAGAGGAAGAAAAACAAAAGGAAAAACCCTAACCTCCAACAGCCAGGAACTGAAAAACAGTGTCTGTATTCATAAGTTTGATTTCACTGCAGGATGATTAAACTGAAATTGGATTAGAAAGAGGAGTCAGTAAAGCAGAAATACTTTTCATCATTAGAAAACGTTTCAAAAGGCTCTTCCAAATGTAGTGATGTGCTTACATTTCCAAAGGGAAATGTAACGGGAAAACAGTGGAAAAAATGCATTTTCTAACACTTAAATAGTATCTCTGAATACCTGTAGTGCAAAGGAATGCTCTCATCCAAAAATTCCACCCTATTTGTCTTTTTTTCAGTATCTTTATTTTCAGCACAGACAAGAATTTAAATCCTTGACATAGGCTTTACTTTGCATGGCAAAAGATACCCAGGAAAAAATAACAGCAAGAGACTTTTCATAACTTGTAGAAAAGTCCATGCTGGTCTGTACAAGTTCCTTTCAAGGAAGAAATGCCTTGTCCAGAACTGTACATGACCTCACGAAACAGAAGACATACAGCTTATAGCCTCAGGGGTCTCAGCTTTCTCAGTTTTCTTTCCGTGATTAAAATATCTCCTGAAACAGTTTTTTTACAAGGTCTTCCAGGGGCCTTACATGACTACACAAAAGAAGACACAGGTTTCTTCTTCTAAAAGAAGACACCGTTTTCCCTGGTATTTAGAATGATGGTATATATGTAGGTTAATACTTTTAAAGTCTGTTGTTTTAAGCCTTATTACCATGAGACCTTATAACTGTTAAGCAACAAGGTGAGAGAAAATAGCACAGCTTTAAAACAGAGGTAATGAAAGAAAGGCAGAGTACTGCTATAAGCAAAGCTCACTAGCCATGAGTGTATGGATAATTTCTGTCTATGTTTTGATATAAAGAGATATAAAATTGACTAAGGAGTGAATATTCAGAAAGTAGTCAAAGGTCTGCAAACTAAAATGAAAATATTTTATAAAACAAAAATAGTCAGGTTACGTTTAAACAATCATTGCAGAATGAAGAAAAAATGGTGATTGAGGGATTAATGAATCTTGACCATTTTGATTAGTTTAGCTAGTCAGTGCTTCAAGTACTTCCAGAACTCTGGAAGATAAATAAGGCATCAGGTTGGCTTTAGACTAGCACTTTTCATTTATAGTACCAGTGAAGGCTTCCCCATTCAGCACCCATGTGCACATAAATAGCTATATTTGGAAAGATGGGACCAGAAATAGCATGTGTCCAGTCTCCTCCTGTTCTCAAATCTTACTCTTACTAATGGACTTGTATTTCACCGTTCATTCTTGCCCTTTCCAAGTTCAGCATGTTTGATTAATTTTGTCACTTACTAGTTACTGCATTTTTATTTCAAAGAATAGGATAATCTCCATTATAATTAGCTGCTCCAGTGTCTTGCTCTAAGTGATCCACTGCCATGTTTTGTCGTCATTAATTGGCAAAATGCTTTAGTTGTTCCTCAGAAGAAAAGGAAACTGATACATGGAGTCACAATCTGACAGCAGAAGGCCAGCCAGGGCAGTCTTTTGCACTGCATCATAGGGCCTTAAAAACTTTTCCTGTGAGCCTGACACTTGGTGCGGAGACAAAGCTTTCGTACAATATTTGCCCTGTTTATTTCTTCAAGATCCTCTTTGCTCAATAACATCAAGTTCAAGAAAATACAGATATTAAAACATTTTCCATCAAAGAAAAATTAATTTATCTTTCCTATAATACCTGGAATACAACTATCTTATTAGTATCTTCTGTGATTATCACAAAAGAACTCTTCACTGCTCCTGTACAAACAAGGTATAATTATCACAACTTGACCATCTGTCTTGGTTTGAAGACAGGTGTCTGCCAAGGAAGGCAGGGACCTCCCTTGGAATGGAAAATATGGCCCTCCTCCCTGCAAACTATTATAACTTTGAAATTAAGGGGCTTTCAGCAAAGATGTGGGAAAAGGAATAACAGTGCTTTACTAGCGTATATATATATGTATAACAAGGCAAACAAACAACAACGGCAGCAACAACACACAAAACCAGAAACCCAGTAACGGCCTTCTCTTGGCTGTCAAAGACTTTCCCCTTTGCTGTAGTTACGGCCACAGCCGGCAGGGGCGCTGTTGGCTCCCAGCCAGGCAGGGCAGTTGCGATGATTCCCCCTCGGCTGCAGGGGCGCTGTGGCGCGAGCTCAGCTGCATCTCCCTTACCTGGTAATGGCAGCTCAGCCAGTGGAAGAGATAGATAAGGGGCTTCCTTTACAAACTCATGGGGGCCACCGATCCCAGTGCCCCTCCTAATAGTGAGATAGACTGTAGCAGGAACCTCAGAGCAGCCGGCTGGAACAGCACAGGCGAGCAGACGCCTGGGGGCAGTGAATCGAAGTGTAGCACCAAGCCCCAAGCCCCAAGCCGTGCAGAATCAGAAGCAGCAGGGGGTCCTGGCGGGTACTGAGTGTCAGGCTAAAATGTAGCAAAAAGCCCGAAGCAGCAGCAGAAAACAGCAGGGCTGTGCAGCAGCAGCTGAGCTCCTGAAAGCAGCCGGGAGACGCTCCCTCCAGAGGGGGGAGGAGTCCCAGCTTTCCCCCCGGGGCACCCGAGCAGATGATGAGGCTCCTTCCCAGTGAGGACGGGTGTTGATAAGGTCCCAGTTCAACAGCCGCTCTTATGAGCAAAGGCTCACCCATGGTAAGGAGAAAAGCACTGCAGGGCAGAACTCCGCTGTGGCAGTGAATTCTTCCTGCAGCAACAGCAGGTCCTGAGGTCTCACCTCCTGTTCTGAGAGCGAGAGAGAGGGCGGAGCTGAGCCCAGGCCCTGACCCCCCAGCCAAAATCTTGTGATATCTCTGCACTTCCCAAAAGACACCCCCCCCCCTCCTCCCCGCCCCGCTAAGAGGCTGCAACCAGCTGCACTCCTTCCATCCATCTCGGCCACTTCTTTTGTCTGTCTTAAGTATCCTTGTTACCATCTCTTAGGCAACAAATGAGAGAAAATTCCCTAAGAGAAAGAAAGAAAAAAGGAAGAATCCTAGCCTCCTACACTATCCAATGAGTAAAAAATGTGGTACTTTCACAGGCAGGGGAAAGTGTTAATTGTGTTGTTGCTAACACTGCCAAGCTGTGTTTGCAAATAGAGGGGCCCAGGGCCAGCTCTGGCTGCTTAGTAAAACCTCTAGCTAGTGTTGGAGACGGTATGACACTGCTCACAAAGGACCCAGGAACAGCACAGTCATTTCTGTGTATCCCAGAACTAGGTTTCTGCTCAGTTCTTGCTTGTCCACAATTGACCTATTTCTCTATTGTATGTCACAATTATATCCTTTCTTGTTTCTGATGTGGTTAAATACCACTTTCTTTCTACAAAGTGGTGTTGTCAAAACGGTAGAAATTTAATACTTCATCTAACAAACCCACTTTTTTCCCCCTTAGATTTCTTCTTGAGCCCTAATCTTTTCTCTGTACTCTTCCCTTCATATTCTGATTTCTTTTGCTTTCTGTAGGCTTTTACTTTTCAGTCATGCTTCGTGTATTTGGCAGAGTTCTTTGGTTTTTACTGCCAAATATCTTCACAGTGCTCTTTCAGAAAGTTTAATGCAAATAAATAAAATTTATTCCTTTAAGTAACTTAATTTTTGTCTTTACAAAATCCTTTTTCTTCCTGTACTCAGCTACAGAATCTTTGGGGTCAGGAGCATGTGAGAATTGGATTTATGTACAGTTAATGTATGTAGCTGGGCCTTGCTAAGTTATACATGGTATTTCTGCTTAGTCTCGTCTGCTCTAAGAGATGATTCATTGTGTTGTGATTACTTGAGCAGACAGAGATGAGATTTCTCTTGTTGTGAAGATGCTGTCGTCTTTCCAGAGAGAGACTGTAAGCTACCACCAATATCAGACTCACAGAGGAGGATGGTCACAGGTGAATGGGAAGAGCAAAACCTCTTTGCCAAATGGTTAGGTTTCTCAACAAAGAGTGATTGACGTTAGCAAAAATGCTTTTCTTTATTTTCTGCGAGTGAGATGCCACTGATAGTTTGTTATTTGGCAAAGCTAATAACAAATAATATAAAATGTCAAGATTTGAGGCAGACTGAATTAAAATTAAAGTATCCTGGTGAGAACATATGAGATTTTGCCCTCTAATTATCTTAAGAGGATCCTGTTACTTACTGAGATCAGTTAACATTTAAAGCACAGTGCTAAACAACATTTCTATGTAAATTCCTTCACTGCAGTTGGCCAGGTGAAAAAACTCTTACACTGATTTCTCTGGAAACAGTGGTACACTGGCTTTCTCCAAAGGATCTGAAAATCTGGCTTATGTTGTACACTGAGATACTGCTGTCATTATTTACAATACTCATTGCTCAGTATATCTGGGCCATGTGGGAACTACTTTGCATTCATTGTTTAGCAGTAGACTACTGATCTATTTAATTTTATAATTAAATAAAGCTTATTTCCTGTGAGAGGCAAATCCACAAAGCCAAAAACTCTACACATGACGATGCCTGTTGTGGAGTTTTTGAGGTGATGCTGTCTGTTTGAGCAACATCCTGTGATTAAGTCTGGCTTTCTGTGTAAGTATCAGTTAAATCACCAGGCTGCAGCATGTTCTAAAACTTGTGGTAGGAACTCAAACAATAGAATAAGCACATGTAAGCTTCTCCAGTGTTATGTACTGATGAAAATACATCTAGTATGAGAAGTGATATATGACATGCATTATCCTATATGCATATCTCGTATGCGTATGAGTTCAGCTGTCCTGGGTAACCCAAAATGTTACTGTATTCCATGTCT
This sequence comes from Rhagologus leucostigma, assembly GCA_013397725.1. NCBI lineage: Eukaryota > Metazoa > Chordata > Aves > Passeriformes > Rhagologus > Rhagologus leucostigma. The sequence continues at coordinate 106,632 of VZTD01005093.1, read as the reverse complement.
ATCTGCGCCTAAAATTGTTACTGCTTCTTTAAGACCTGGAGCCATGATCGGAAACCGGACCAAGGGGTTGCTGAGGTGCCGTTAAAAAGTTGGACTTGCCCAAGCAGAGCTCTCTTGGCTTTTGCCTTTCCCTGTCACTCTTGCTGGGAGAGCTGAGACAGCGCGGGTGGAGGGTCGCCTAGGTGTTCTTTTGTAGTAGCAACAGTAGCAACTCAAGAAACTGCATTTCACAATCAAAAAGTGTATCAGAGTGAAATTGCAACACCTGTCGGCAGTGTGGAGCCAGAGCCTGTCCAGGGCCAGGCCACCACATCTTAGCGGGGAGAGTCTGTTTTCTTCCCTCTCCCCATCAGAGGAGGGACCCGAGGCATTAGCAACAACACCAGTGGAGTCCTGTAGGTGGCAGGAGGAAATGAAGGATGGTGGCAGTGACCCCAAACACGCTGGCAGTTCCTATCTGCCACTAGAACTGTAAGCTCCTACATTCCCAGGAATGTCCACCATTTTTTTCTGTTTGTCTGCCAGACAATGCAGTTGCCTGTGGAGACCATCATCTTGGGGGGAAGGGGGGAGGTTATTGCCATTTTCGCTTTGTCTTTCAAGCCACTTGATTGGCTGTGGGGGCTGTCATTTTGGGTTGCTCCACCATTTTGCTTCTCTTTATTCCCAGGGACTATTTGGGATTTAGCAATTTTGTATCTAGTGATTATTTACTGACATTTTTTGCCTGTTGCTGTTTAGCTGCTTAGTAAACTGTTATTTTTTAATTTATATCTACTTGTATTCATTTCTCCTAATTGGTGGAAAGGGGTTGGCTAAAACTGTAAGGCAAGGTAACACATTTTAGAGTGTCCACCTCTTAAATTGTCTTAAATCAAGACAAATTTGGTGTCCAAGTAAAAGGGGCCTGAGAGAGAAAGTGAAAAAATAAAAGTTTTGTCTAAAACATTTGTGCATTGGATACAGAACCCACTGGTCACCATCCTACGCAGTCTAATCGTGGGAGTGTGGCACCAAAGCTTGTATACTTCATATATATGGGACATTTTGCCTGAGATACGGATTTTTTTGGTCAGGGACACAAACCAAGATTGTTTTGTTGATATACTTTGCAATAGCATCTTATGTAAAGATAACATCAGAGGCAATGAAGATTATTTGGGATGTGTATTCATTGCTGTTTGCCTGTCCTGGTCTCTGCTGCTTCTGGGGCTTTATTAATAATCGCACCTAGCCTGTTAGAGGAAGAGCAAGCAAAGATTTTTCCCAGACTTTCACCTTCTTCTCTCCCTTCAGGTCTGACACGTCACCTTTTGAGAAGGTATATTTCCTTCTGAATGTTGAAAACACTATATTTTTGTTGCTAATTCTGCTATGTCTCCTCTATACAGCCTATAACACAATCAAGCCAATATGATCAGAACATGCCCAATGAACAGGCCGAATATACCTCTCAGTGACAGAGGAATAAGCACAAAGGCATCTATAATTAATGGAAAATTTGGCATTAGATACCATCAGATATTATATTATTGTTTACCAGGAGTACAATCCTGGCTCTGTTGAAGTCGAGTAGAGGCCCAGTTTTTAAAAGGACTGTGAAACTGGGATTTGAACTCTTTTCAAAACGTCTTTTGATGAGAACAGTAGTTCTTACAAAGAACACTTGCAGATGAGGGTTGGAACTAGATGGTCTTTAAGGTCCCTTTTACCATGTTCTATGACACTACAGTTAGGCACCACATTAGAGATTTCTGGAGAAAAGCCACTGAAAGAAGTAAATTATTTCCTAATTTAAAATGCATGACAAAATTATGTCAATGTCCGGAGGAAATAAAAAATCTTTTAAAAGATTCGGGTGAGTTGGGTCCATATAAATCAGTAGTAGGGAGTTTATTTGCAGAACAAAACCCCCAAACCACAAATCAAAAAAAAATTCCTTAAGCCCAAAGAAAAGCTGATAAAAAGGTAAAATTTCACTTAAACAAAATCCCAGGTTCAATCAAGATTTCAGTGGTTTCAACAGCTCTTTTAATTCTTCTGTTACAAAGCTTCAGCTTAAAGGAGTGTTATCTATCCTCTTTTAGAATAACTGAATAGTAGTAATAACTCTCCTTACACATAAGTAATATTTGAATTCAAATAGAGAGGAATTTTCACAACTCTGAAAGCCATGGGAAATACTGATTTGTTCTAATATGCAAGTGGTACAATAGCATGTGATCTTTCAACGTATGCACACAAGGCAGCAACTCTCCAGAGGAGACCTGCCACATTTCATGATACTCTAAACTGCATACAGTATAGGATGAGACACTGTGCCTTGTCCTGCTTTATGAAACATTTTTTAATGGCAAGTTGCTTGTCCTTCTTAGTCATGAGATACACAGAAAAGGTCAAGGGATTGATCTGAATCTAACTCTTTGATATCTTAAGTTGTTCTGCTGAGCATTCAGCCGTCTCATTAGTCTCAAGATCTGACTGACTCCTGTGGAATTTATATACAGCAGGAGAAATTAACCCCACACAAATACCTTGCAAGAGATTTCAAGTCAGAATTACAATTTAATAGAAAGATTACAATAAATGCAATGAAACAGAAATATTGGCTTAAAACCACAAAGTCAGAGTACAACCTGGCCCGTGTCAGTCACAGTGGTGGTCACAGTCTGATTAAGTGGTGGTTGGAGTGCTGTTGAAGTGATAGGTGCAGTCTTGTTGAAAGCAGTGGTCCTGTGGGAGGTCTGGTCCTCCTCTGGATGTCCAGTGGTGGTGGTCATTCCCAAGCCCCAAAGTGCCCAGATTATATACAGGCAGGAATGTTCAGTACCTCTCCCAGGGTGGGGACTTTCACATTGAATGATGTAGTCCTATGAGTCATAGGATATTTTTGGGGTCCTTGATGGTTTCAGCTGTCTATCCTCCTGGTGCCTATTCAGTTCATTATGGCCTATTAGCGGAGACTACCCCCTCAGGATGGGTGGGAAGATATTTCTGCTTCCCTGGAGGGAGTTATCAGGGCTGAGTCATTGGTGGGAAGAAAAAGAAGCATTACCCTGCCTCACAGGGTTGCCTCTTTTAACACCCAGCCTGCCTGAGGGGTGCAGTGTGCACTGGGCAGCTGTTGCAAACAACCCACCATTATCAGGAATAGTTCCTGATAGTTAGATGAATAGTTCATCAGGAATAACGTAGATGGGTGTAGAAAACATAGTTTGACTACATCCATATTGGCACTCTTCGTCCTGTAACCACAACAAGCTGTAACACTGGTCAAAAGATTTATTCTCCCAGCTCATTTCTAAGTGGACAGACATGAATTCTAGTAATGATATGGCATACAACCTTCTTTCCAAATGAATATTTGTCATTGATGACTAATAAGAAATGGCATCTCCTAGCCTGAAATAGCCATTATACATTGTAAGGATGATTTTATTGAATGACCCATCACATAATGAGAATCAGTTGCTCAACAATTGGAGCAAACCAAGATACGTTTGTAAAAAGTTGCAGATCGTAATTTGGTTCAAAGCAAGTTTTCTGAAATCTATATAGCATACCAAAGGCTTTCCTTAGATGTCTAGTCTTGTATCTTAAGCCTGCTGAATGGCTAAAACACGTGTGAAAGCTGTTAAATTCCCTTTAAAGACTATAGCACTACTTCTGCTTTACTGTCTTGCCATTGGTGTTTAAATTTCTCCCACTTTCTTGATAACTCTGCCTATATGTTTGTTAAATAAACATAAGCAAAGTAAACCAGCTTAGAACATAGAGAAACCAAGCACTGATGGTGCTGAGAGGATCATTCTAAATGACTTCTTTACTTGTGCTCACAGATGGTTCAATTTTTCGCTGTGAATCATGCCCTGTCTTCTTTGTCTGGAAAGTGAATAGTGCAGTAGTGATGTTCAAAAGTGATACTTTGAGACTAGAGGAGTATTTAAGGCAGATGAAAGTTATGCTGCCTCATGAGACCGCTGAAAAGTGCTTGAAAATTAAGGTTTCTTGCTGGTTTGGCAAGATCCTACCTGTTATGTTATAATGTGTCTTAATACACAGGGTCACAGTCTCAACCAAATTTTGAGGAGTTTATGGAGTCCCAGCTGTTACATCCCTTGTTCTCCTGTTGTGGCTGACCGTAGCTCATTTAACTGTCAAGGGATTTTTGTCTGACTGTATTAATTTTCCTTCTGAGTAGTAACTTGGAAAGAGAAAAGACTGGTTTTAGCTGGCATTGCAAGAAGAAAATAAAACCAGATTAAATGCTTGAAGCAAACTGGCCCATTTATATAATTCAATGTTTTCAACTCTTTCTGATCTTTAGACACTGAATCTTAAAAATTAATCGCTTGTTTTTGTAACATATGAGTGGTCAAATGCATTGATTGTTGGCATAACTCTGCTTTTGTGATAATCAGGAGTAATAACTCCAATTGACTTCATCTGGATCAGAGGTAGAGCAGTATTAAACACTTGTGGAAAAAATGTCTTGAAACTATTGTTAATGAAAAATAGATGAAAGCATAGAAGTTTGAGTATACATTTCTATTATAAGAAGTTTACTAGTGTAGCTACATGATTAACTATAAAAACATAGGAAAAAAATGATAGTTTACTGTGGGAGCCAGTGAAAGGGACAGACCCCGAGAGAGCTCCCCAGGTTAGAGTGACTAGAAAGGCCTCCCCCAGAGTGCCCTGTTCTGTTATGGAAGTGTATCCCAGTTCTGCTTCGCCAGTTGGCCTCTCTACCCCCTTATACCCTAGCTACTCCTTCATTGGAAAATTCTCCCTTCCCCACTCTCCCACTGGACCTTGTTCCCTGCCACTCACTCAGATTTTCCCATTGGCTCCCGTACCCTAATCCCACCTACGTACTGCCGCTGCCCCTGATACTTTCCCCACCCCTGTATATAAAGTGAAAATTTCCATCCCCCAAGGTCTTTGGTGGTTGGGCCCTTTCATGCATGGGACTCAAATAAACCTGTGCCATGGAATTCCACACAAAGACCCTTCCTGCCTCCTTGCTGTCGACCTGTCGAAGAAACTTTCTGGTGCTTGTGTGTGTATCTGTGTGAATGCAGTGGCTGCCAAGAGACTTTCTGTTGAAGTCGGTTCCAGAGGTCGTGGCACCCCACCAATACACCCCCCGGATCCTGACAGTTTACTGGTTTAAAGGCATAACATATTTGTGACCTTGACTTTTTAGTTGTCTTTGTAGTGTGCATTTCCAACCACAAAATTGTCAGTGCAGAATTTTGGACTAGACTGACAAGTTAGATATGACCTTCAGTTTTAGAAAAATCCAAGCAGTAAAATTGGCTGGATGGGAATGAACCTACTGCTGAATTCTTGCAGCTCATAGGAGATTTTTACTGGACATCATTATTCAGTGGCCAGCTGAAGCACAGTTCTGTGTGCCAATGCATCACCATGAAGTAATGCAGTTTAACACTGATACAGCATAAAATCAAAGAATTGCTAAGCAGAAATATTTCACTTTATGCCAAATCACTCTAGAGCTAAAATACTTTATTCCAAGCTACATAGCACTGGATAAAATTAGCAAAGGTGAAATACACTTGTTCTATCAGGAAATAATCTAGTAGAAAATTTCTGACCTGCCCTCTCTCTTGTATTCCTACTCTATATAAAACATATTCTTAATATACTAGGATACTGAAGACTCACAGGGGAATTTGTAACGCCTAGGGATGGGAGTGGGTTTTAAAAATCAGCCCTGTGCTTTGAAGAAGTTAAAAAAAATTCTGCTTTCATCACACTTCTTGTACAGCAGCAATTGTAATACAGTTTTCCTCAGCTCTAGTTTCCCAGCTGTCGATGAGGTGATTCTGAAAACACTCAAGGCAGGCAAGGATACATGGCCACTGAAGCATGTTTTCTTCCAGTATGAGACAGATAGCACCATTCCCGGTTTTACCCTGTTTTCTGTAGGCCACTGTTTGTTAAGAAAACATAGGAAACAGGATGCAAAAGTTTAAATTCATCTGACTCCATAGAGGTTGGCTAAATCCTAACCTCTATGAGACATATTTTACAGGTTTCCAAAAAACTACCTGTTTTACAGTGCAAGAAAAATTAAAATAAGATGAATACCATGAAATATGTAACTGAAAGTGGACTTGGTTTCTAATTAACATGCAAGAAGGAAATTAAGAGTTCTGATTGGATTTTTGTTTTATCGCTGACATTAGTAGAAATAATTAAATTGTCCAAGATTGGAAACATGATCGTGTTTTTAATGCAGTCAGTGGTGGTCTTATCACCCTTTTTTTTGGATAAGGTTCCTGGTCCTAAGCCCTTTCAGTTTTATTGTCTAGAAGCTTAGGCCTGCTTTTAGTCATTTAATCATCCTTTTCTGCATTAGGTTTAATGTTCTTCCTATTTATTTGTACTAAAGAAACTACAACTATTCTTTCAAGTGCTTAATTGCTGTCTGGATGGGTGGTCTTATTCTTCTCAAAAGACAAAGGTTTTGGAAAAACCCATCAAGTCTTGACATTAGCTCTTTATGGCTTCATATTAAATGTCAGCTTGCAATTTAGTGTAGAATTTAAAACTTAAAAAACTTTAATTTTGTTTATAAAGTAGATTCAGATTATATGGGACCTACACAATCCTCCCTGAAATTACTTATTTCTGTGGACAACTGGATGAATTTCAGCTGTAATTTTTAGGCATTTTTTTTCAGTGTTTGTCTATTTGTTTAAGTAAGATAAGCCAAATAATTCTAGACAGAAAACCAAATTACTGAAAAGATATAGCTTGATGCACCCGCCTTCAGTGATACAAGGAGATACTCTGTATCAAAAGGCTATAATTAGCAACTAATTAGATAAATTCAACAAAGAAACAGGTCAACACAAATATTTAGAATATTGAACATAAGAATGTAAGGGTGAGATTCTGCTGCCATCAACAGCAATGCACAATGTGCTAAACTAGTGGAAATAATTAGCTTCACAGATGCTCAGAATCAGTATTATATCCAAAGACCCCAACGCAAATACATAAATTGCACTGATTTGTAAAATTATCTCTTTGCTTTTCTCCTTAGATCTTTAAAAGACTTGAAGGTTCTAGTGAAAGATCACTGGGCAATGCTATTTATTTATATATAAGGAAATTCCAGTCCTTTTCCGTAAACATGAGATTCCAAATCTTTATGCAGACACAAATATATAAAATACTTTGAAGTAAATTTTTATTTGGTACTGCAATTAAACAGATGCATTTTTAAAGTAAATCAGAGTATTAGAAGGCATTACAATAGTGTACTGTAAGATGCAGGAACCGTGTCCACCTTGTGAAACGGCATGTGGAAAATAAGGCTACAGCCCAGCTCCACAGTGGGGCCTAAGGACTATGTCAGTATGGAATGATGACAGCTTCTAGGGAAGCAACAAATCTGCATAAGCAGAGATGTCTAGTACAGGTAACATACACACACATCCCCCAAAGTAGAAGTGCAGACATTTAATTTGAAAATGAAGGAATGGATGTGGCCCTTACAATTTCCCGTCTTCTGTTAGAAAAATAATAGCTCACACCTTCACAGAATAAGTAACTGATTGGAGACTCCAGTACAGATGTATTTTTGTTCTGGTTTTCAGGGATCTTTACAGCTGCCTGACAGAATTCTTACATACACCCTACTTATATAAGTGTTCGTATATATCTCCTGTTAAAAACCTATCCTGGCTGATCTGGTTCATCGAGTAATAGCCCTTGCCCTGTTATATTAGCCATGAGTGAAAATAAAACTGGAACTTAGAGCTGTTTTGTTACTTGGCTGCCTCTCAGGCCGGGAGATTGTTTTAAACATTTTGCACAGAGCAATCTGTTTATTCTTTGCATAAGAAACTCTAAGATGCATTTTCTGGCAGCCTTCCAGGTCAAGGTCATACTGCCTTCTATACATTTACATAAGACTGAGATGTACATATGATTGTTCAACCAAAGCACGGCTGTTTGGCTGAGCTGGCATAACTGACTTTGCTTAGCACTTGTCTTTGATGAAAAAGCAAGCAAACACTTTAACCTGTCTCCGTGTCCAGAGGGCTAAAAGCTCACATATAGGTGCACTTTTCTGCCAATGGTAACTCATTAAGCTCAGATATATTATTAATAAAGATTAAAACCCCAAAGAATTTACTGAAAACAAGAGACTGTTTGATTCGTAGAAGTAATTAAGGTAACAAAAATATCTAATTTTTAGATGTGGTTTTGCTGTGTAAAACCTGGATGAATGGCTGAGCCTAAGGAGTGGTGGTGAATGGAGTTACATTCAGCTGACAGCCAGTCACAGGTGGTGTTTCACAGGGCTTGGTATCGGACCCAGTCTTGTTTAATATTGACAGTGAGTTATATCTTAGTTAACCAGGACAGTAAATTTAATAAAGCTCTGTTTGGCTGGATAAAACTTGGGTTATCCATTAAACAAAGATAGATGACATATTCTGGTAGTAATTAAAAGAAACAAAACACCTATAGCATGATGCAATAAATTGAGTGGATTTTTGGGAGTGTCTATATAAAATCTTGGATGTTCTAGAGTATATATGCCTGAAAATTGTTGTTCTTTGAAGACATCTATGGTAAATAAATTCCCAATATGTTCCCAGTTTGGACTCAGAATTGTTATTAGGAATGTTAGTCTAACAGCTTTTTAGCTGTTAGATTTAAAACTTTGTTTTAATATCTTATCAATGATCTGGAGGAGGGGATAAAATCTGTCAAAAATTAACTGTCAGTTAATTTTCAGATGATACCTAGTACTGTGGGAGTGCTGATCTGTTTGAGGAACAGGCTGGATCAATGGGCCGAGACCAGCTGTGTGTCCCTAGTAGTTTTCTCATTAACAAGGATTCAATGGGAATCTCTTTTTAAATGCAGGCTTGTCTTACCCCTCTGCTCCTCACCCCAAAAACAAGATTAAAAAAGCATCCAAAAAAAGCTTCCAGATGTACAGATGTATGTTTTCCCAGCATGACAGGATTTTATTTGCTGTGCCAAATTCTGATATGGTATTGCCTGTGGAAACTTTGGTTCTTTTCTCCTTATCACATAGAAGAAGAAAGCCTTTCATCCGTTTCCTATGACCATAGTCCCTTGACTTCCATTGAGGCCATAGGATGCTGTATTTTTCCATCTTTAACTTCTCTACAGTAAAGCAGTGGAAATACATCTTCTTCCCCCTTCCCTATTTAACTTCCACACCTAATCCCAGCTTGGACTACAGAGAATGCCCAGGACGTTCACCTGAATGGTCTAACATTCAAGTGGCAATGTGGCACAGCTTAGTGATCTTGTTCCCACTGACAGAGAATCTTATGGAATTTTCCACTTAGGATAGAAAAGGTTGATGTTTCCACTTAGAAAAAATAATACTCAAATGTGAAGGGAAAGGCAAGAACAGACATTGCTCTGAGTACTTAAACGTTCACTACTTCTTATTTTGCTTAGGACATTAAAAAGTCTTTACAGTTTTTTGCAAATTAAGAACAGCTGCTTATAAGCAAAAGGGCCTGTCCTGGTCTTAACTCCCTTTCTACAAGTTATTTGAAAATCAACAAAGAATTTTCAGATAGTTTAACGATCATTGTTCTTATACACACTGTTTCTATTACAGTACATACTCTTTACTTGCTTTCTTTGAAATGTGACATTGAAGAGCATTTATACAGATAAACACCAGAATGTCATTTACTATTAAAACTTTCTGTGGTTAAGATTTAGGCATTTGGGATATCTGTGCTTCTGTGTACTAAAAAGGCAAAAGTGACAGCTTTAGTTTTGCCTGAAGAATCCAACAAAATTCTGGTTGTTTTATTTGGCTTTAAGGTATTCCTGCAAAAGTGCATCATTCTTTTGTGAATTGTTATAATTTCATCTATTTTCCCTCCCTGAATTAATTGCAGTGTTTCACCACATGAATTCTTTATAACTTGTTTTTGCTCGTTCTGATTCTGGAAGCAGGAATGGAAATCCCTCTGGTGATAGTGCATGTGTGTGGTCTGGAGCACATTGCCACGCATCTTAGTTCTTTGTGAAGAACAAAACGTCTGTGAGTAAATTTTGTTGATAATAGTATTGGAACACAGATCCTGTATGGATACGTGTCTGAAAAATGAGATTGTTCCTGTGACCTCCTGGCAACTGCACTCCAATAGAAGACCTGGTGACATGGTTATTTTTATTAACCAGATGGTGTCACATCTTATATAGGTGCATCTCAAGTGTTGGCAGGTAGGTTTTTTAAATCTCTCCTGTCTGCTTTTTATCTTTTGCACTGGAACTAATTTATCCTCATCTGAAGACACAGCAGGAGAGGGCTTATTATTATGCATTACAGTACAGACAACAGCCAAAATTGCTACTACATGGCCTCCAAGAAAATGTTTATTGTTGTATGGATATAGTGGTGGCTTTTCATGGGTAGTCAGATGTTTCCCACTTGCTTCTTTAGCACACACATAACATATGTCTAAGAACAAAGAAGATAGGAAGGAGAGAGAAGATCTTGCAAGTCATATTCTCTTCCTTTGAGTTGTTCTTTCTTGTTGCCTCTCCCACCCTAAGGTGCCATATCATTGTTTACATAGTTGCCCCAAAATGCCCAATGTATTGTTCAATTCTAGTTTATCTACAGATCTTCTGTACTGATGAGTCAAAACTCTCTTTTCTGGTTCTAAGGCCACCAAGAGAGAGGAGTACGTTGAATGTTAAATGCTGTTCAGAGTAGATTGTAGGACAGGTGGTGAGATAAAGAATCATGACTAATATATTACTTTTCCAGTGGGGTAAAAATCAGGTTCACATGTTTTAATAGAAGCACGTGAATATATTGTCTAAACAATCTCTACATAATGAATGATGCCCAACATGTCTTATGATGACTTAAGAAATGTTCTTAGTCTAATGGCATGTCTCAAGCTTATGTTTTATGGAGAACAAAATTGTCTTTTTATGTCCAGACCCGAAGCGGGACCACTGGATTATGCTCTCCTTACAAACACAAGGATAATTCTGTGGGGACGGAATATTCTGTATGTCCCTTTTTTCTAGTAATCCCTGAGAGAACATTTTGTGCAACTTGCAGTATGAAATAATGTGGTAAAGACTAAGCTCCTCTCTGTAGGTCAGCATCTGTCTCCAAGCAGAAATACCTCTGTCCTGCTTCTGGCAGATGTTGATGTGATGTGCTTCTAAAGACTTTCAGTAGACTCCAGCCTCCCTTTGCTTGCCAATCTAGTCCAGTCTAGGGTATTTCTATCACTAAGAAAATTTTTCCTAATAACTGACATCAATTACACTGCTACTGTTTAAACCCATTTATTCCTTATTGTCATGCAGTAGGGATATGCAAAATGCATTATCCTTCTCCTTTGCCATCAGCTGTGTAGGTGCTTAAAAATGCATGTTCCCTCCCCAGCCAAATGGAAATTGCAGACATAGAAAATAGCAGCAGCAGTGTTTTGAAAAACACTTAAGAGGCTGAAGCCTCCTAAGGTGTGTAACCATGCAAACTAAAATCCCGTTTACACTGCTGAACAGTATGCTAGCTATCATCCTCTTCTGTTTGATGCGTTCACAGAAGTTACTTAGTTCATAAGTATATACACTAATATTTACACACATTAATGATAGGACTGAGGTCTTAAGGAATAAGAAACTACCAAAAAAGAAACTCTTTGAACCTCCTTCCACTCGTTCCCTCTCCACCTCACTTGAGCCACACAGATTTAAAAACTACTTTCAGATCCGGAAGAATGCATCTTAATGGATTTGCAAGAATAACTAATCCTTGTTTTTACAGATTGTTTTTTCATTTGGAATTTTCAAAGTGTTGCAGAAGCACTGATTAATTCAACTTAACTGAATAAACTTTTTAAAAGATACTGCAGTGTTATGCCAATTTACAAAAAAGGAAATGAGACTGTACGGGTTCAAAACCCAAAACTGGGCATAATTAAAACTAGACATCTTAACAAGTGGTCAAATTTTCAGAAGGTCAACTCTTCCTTAGCAGTGCAATTTTTACAAGTGCCTACTTACGGCTGCTAATAAAACTGGATTGGTCAACTCTTGAAAAGGAAACAGAATACTCAAATACTTTTTTTTAAATCTTTCACAATTAATATTTTTGTTTATGTCTTGGTTTGAAAAACAGGTGTCTGTCAAGGAAAGGCAGGAACCTCCCTTGGAACGGAAAATGTAAGCCCCTTTCCTCCAAATTATTATAATTTTGAAATTAAGGGGCTTTCAGGCAATTATATGAGAAATAGGAATAACAGTTCTTTACTAATATAAATATATGTAACAAAGCAATGATACAGAGATACTGGCTTAATCTGACGGAGTCAGGATACGACCTGACACCCTGCCAGGCAGGGTAGTGGTAGCAGTCCTGTTAAGTGGTGGCTGCAGTCCTCTTGGAAGTGGTTCTGTTGAAGCGGTGATCCTGTAGAAAGGTCTGGTCCTCCTCAGAAGGTCCAGTGGTGGTTGTGTAGCTCTTGGCCTAGGAGAACCCAGTAGGTAAGGCTGCTTGTGCTGTTCCAAACCCCAGATTATATCCAGGTGGGAATGCTTGGTTCTTCCTCCTGGGCGGAGCATCTCACAATGGGATGATGTAATTCTATGAGGCATGGAGTGAGACTTGATGGCTCATTAAACAGAGATAGCTTCTGGAGGGAGTTATCAAGGATGAGTCATGGTAGGGGATAACGAGCACAGCCCCACCTGCTTTAACAGGTTGTGAAGATGATAATAGAATACATACTTTTGGTTACATCTTATATTGTAACCTAGGTCAGGTTACTATAGTTGTTATACTACTTTTCAAAGATGTTTCCAGAAGATACTTTGAGAAGAGATGCAGCAAGGCTATTTTCTGTGGAGGCTTTACTACCTTCTTCAATTATTTTTGCTTCATTTAAATACAGGCATGTAGGAAAAGACATTATCTGTATTAACCATTGAAATAAACATAAATCTTGGGTGGTTGACCCCAATCTATCTTTGATGACAACTGAACACAAACTTACTTCCATATGTTCCTCAGTGTTTGCACTCTCTGTTACCTAAATATTTTGAGAATCTGGACATTCAGCATTGCAGGAAAATTTCAGTGAGCTTTTGGGGTAACAAGGGATGAAGGATGTAACTCCCTAATGTGAAGCTTGCCAGACTTAAATTAGATGCATTAAGGAATTTGTATGAACACTTGCAACTAACTATTTTTTCTCAGATTGCAGTGGCATTCAACAAAATTAATCTCCATTTCTTAGCCCAGCTGGGGGAAATGAAACTTTAAGTCTTTCAAAACCTCAATTATTTTGGCTAAAATTTAGCTTCCCTATAATGAATAGGGTTAGCTTCCCTATAATGAATAGGCTGACTTTTAGTCAGCCTTTTTACCCTGAAAACTTTAACACAAAATATTCTATACAACGTGAGAAATTAAAACTTGGACAAAGTTCTGCTGTGTGAGGACACATTGTTACATTTGTTTAAACATTTAATAAAAATTAGGTAATTTTCTTTGGATTTTTGATTTGAGAACTCCAGTTTTGGCTTCAAGCTTCTAAGTTCAGCCTTTTAACATTTTATTTTTGGAGAGACTTTTCACTTTCGTTGACTTTACCATGGATATTAAAAAAAAAAAAATGAAAAGACAGTGTTTCTTTCTGCTGAAAAAAACCCTATATTTTGAGACTCATCCCCAAGATGTATATATAAAAACATGTGAGTTTTAATGCAGATTGTTGAGCATGGTAGGGCTTTATTTGGAGGCCAGGTGCATTGAGAAATTATGAATAGCCTGTATGAGATAGGAAACTGATTCTTCACATAGCCTGATTGGTTATTCATAGATTATTAACATGTACAAAAGGCCTAAACATTTTGCTATTTGTCAGTGTCCAAGTAGAGGAAATAATGGCTGCATTTTTATTGAGTGGAAATTTGAATATGTACTAGAAACTGCAATGGGATAGTTGGGAATAAAGTGACTAAAGAAATGTTGACATGGCTGCTTAAGTAACCGTGTGTAAATGTTCCAGGGTGCAGTTACACAGGCAGATCAGTTCTGAGACTTTTGCAGTACTAGGATCATGGGGGAATGAGGGTGGGGAGCTTGTTCATATGGCTTTAAAGCATATCCCCTTTTATTTTCCTAATTTTTCTGAAGATCTTGTTTTTAACATACTACCTTCACTAAAAATTTATTAAAGTTGAAGCAGCTAAAATATATGGTCTGCTTTCAGTTCAGCATATGCATCTTTAATCTAGCCAGCTATAGTCTCTCCTTTTGTCAAATGATTTTGAGTTTTTGTGTCCACAGTGGAAGTTTTTTTGACCTTGCATTTAACAAGCAAGGAATCTAGGACAATTCAGGAGCATATGGATTATAAGAACAGACAATACAACTACATTGGTTTTAATGAGTTGAACAGACTTAGATGCAAAGCTACAAAGATGGAAAAGACAAGTGTAAAATTGAAGGGGGCAGTTCTATCACTCGCACCAGCACACATACAGTCACATAAAAAGTAGTTATTTTGCACAGATAGTGTTTTGTGCCTCAAGGCCCCAAAACTAGCTGACCAAGGTGATGAGTGTGCACCCTCTGATCTGGCAGAGATCAGGATGGCTTTTCTCCATCTCTTTTTCCAAGGAAGTGAAACACAGAGGTGAAAACTTGGCATCAGGCTGGGATTCACTTGAACATGGCAAAATGTGAAGGCAAGGGCTCTCCCAGCCTCTTTAACTGTCTCTCTGGAGAAGGGATTGGTGGCAGAGAAGAGTAACACAGAGTGACGCTATACTTTATGGTAACTGAAGTAGTGACTTTCAAAGGTTAAGGATGCAGCCCTCACAGATAATCACACTCCTTTTTTGTTGCTTTTCTACTGTTCACACCAAGGAGCCTCCTGTCAGCTTTGCAAAAAACACATGAATACACACGCAAATTAAATTTGCTCACACTAGAACCTTCTTCCAAGAGGATCATTATGCATGTGTGTAAGCATTTGCAGTTTGAGGCCTACAGTATAGTTAATATACTTCAGATCCCAAACTGCATTAAAACTCCAAAAACTACTTTTGTTTTACTTTGAAATCTCACTTTTCTATCTATCCTCCTCTTATGCATTTATGCTCATACATTTGCAAGATGCAATTACCTGTACTAATAGCTGTATCTGCATATCTTATCGACTGTTTAACAACCTATGGGAGACCATAAAAGCTAAACAGCTCGAGTAGAACCAAATATTTTTTCTTTAAAAATAACAGATAAACATATCAAAACTGATTTTCATTTTCATTTGGTATAAGTAAGCAAATGTGTTTGGAAAGGGTGTTTTTGATTACAGGCTTAGAAGAAAGGGTAGTTTTGATAATATGTTTAAGGGGAGGGAGACAGCCTTGCAAGGGGAAAGTTTATTGGATACTTGCAGGAAGCAGCTTGTATAAACTGTCCTTAGTTCTGCAAAGCTACTCTTTGCCTATGTTGTTGTTCTGACTTTTTTCTGAAGGCACCCTTTAGAGACAAGTTTGGTTGTGAGTAACAAAAGTCTGGCAGAGGTCAAGCTCAAGTCACCTGCCTGCTCCTGGAATGACCAAAGCTTCAGAAGGCTGGGGTAGAGGGGAGGTGGAAGAGTTCAAAAGCTCAGACACTGGGCAAATGAAAACATTACTGCAGCTGAGGACCATTTCCTGGTATTTCACTGCTGTTTTTTAGCAGGAGGATATGGGAGGGGGATGGGTCTGGAAAATATTAAATTGGCCCCAGAGAGCATTAAAAAAAAAAGTGGAATTTTGCAGGCATTAACTGTCTGTTGTATGGCTGTGTGTTTGGAAATCCAGCACAGTTATATAGCATGTTTGGGGTTTTTTTTAAATTCTTTTTCTTTACAAGGTGCTACCAGAGTTTTGGCTAGTGTCTTCATCACTGTAACAAAGTGAGTTTTAAGGACATGTTCCTATTTTTCATCAATGGCTAAGCTGATTTGAGAACCAGCACAAAATCTAAACAATTCTCATTCAGATCTGCATTTATGCAGAAGTTTGCCTTTCTCTTTCTACTCTGGTGGCTTTTGACAAAAGATGATGCTCTTAGCTTATTTACTTCCAGGGTGAGGTTTTATTTGTGGTGGGAGAGTTAAGGACATAACTATATGGGAGCAATTTCAATGGTTTAGCCTAACCTCCTTTTCTTTCTAATCTTTTCAGGCACATATACTAGGATTATAAAACACATGTCTTTTCATTAGGTTTCCCAGACATAGTGAAGCTGTTAAATCTGCCACATCTGTCTGTCCTTTCTCAACACATTTTTGTGTCTCCCACATTTTTGGCTTGGGGTGGAAGAACAATGTTTTCCCCATAATTGGATGGCAGAGCAGGAAACTGGGTGTTTCTGCAGCTAAATAGCAGAGCTAAATGACATGTTTTCTGAAGTCTTTTCTCACTGGCCTCTTTGAGGGGAAATTTGTTTGCTTAGGCTTTATTGTGATGGTATCAAAAAGAGAGGTTAACAGAGGTAGTGAATAGAGATAAGAGAATGGCCAGAGTGGGATTTTTGATAAGTGAACTTTGTTCAGTTTTTGATATGTGAATTTTGTTCAGTTCTTTCTCCAAAACAATCCACATGAGTTAGTTTATTTGTGTATGCTGGTCTCAGATTGTGAGCCAGGGTAGTTACACATCTAGGATAAGTGGGTCATGGAGATTCAGTTCTTAGTTCTTGATGGGAATTACTTTCACACAGGTTTTCTTGAAACAAAGTTCAGAATAGTTTTTAAAATTATCTCAGTAATAATGATACTTATTAGAGAAACAGAGCAATTAGAGGAATTTTGACAGTGTAAAGACCATACTTTTCTTAGGGAACTTTCTATTTCTGGCTCTAATGTCGTGGTTTAGTCCCAGCCTTCAACTAAGCAGCACACAGCCACTTGCTCACTCCCTCACAAGTGGAATGAGAGAGAGAATTGGAAGAGTAAAAGTGAGAAAACTCATGGGTGTGGATTGAGATAAAGACAGTTTAATAGCAAAAGCAAAAGCCATGTGCACAAGCAAAACAAAACAAGGAATTCATTCACTGCTACACACAGACAGGCAGGTGTTCAACCGTCTCCAGGACAGCTGGGCTCCATCACACCTAATGGTTACTTAGGAAGACAAACACCATCACACCAACCATTCCACCTTTCCTCTTCTTCCCCCAGCTTTATATGCAGAGCGTGACCTCATATGGCATTAAATATCCCTTTGGTCAATTAGGGTCAGCTGTCTCAGCTGTGTCCTCTCCCAGATTCTGGTGCTTTCCCAGCCCACTTACTGCTGAGGCAGAAGATGCCTTGATGCTGTGCAAGCACTACTCAGCAATGATAAAAACATCTCTACGTTATCAACCCTGCTTTCAGCACACATCCAAAACATAGTCCCATACTAGCTACTATGAACAATTTTAACTCTACCCCAGCCAAAAATAGCACAAATATGCACTTCACCCATATGTATCAAGATGAGTTTCAGGCTTATTTTAGTTCACCTCCCTCATACTTACGCTGTATTCAGATTCAGAACTGATTGGGATAGCCAGGGTATCAGCCCCACCATTTCAGAACTCTTTTCTTCTATTGGTATAAAGTGTTGCTGGTACCACAGAAAATGAGTGCAATGTATAGTAACTTCTGTTGAGATAAATACATGGGCCCTGAAGAAAAACACCCACAAGTGCTAATGTAGCTGGCAGACATCATTGCAAGGTACTCTCAATTATCTTTGCTTGATTACAGAATCTGGGAGAAGTGCCTGTCGCTGTTGAGCCCGGAAAGCTGAAGAGAAAGGACACGACCAGAGTCCAGAAAAAATGGCTGATTTAATTAATTATAAATCAATTTTTATAAGTTGAGTCGCCAGCATAGCAAAAGATTATTGGACCTCTGACCAACCACCCATCAGGGTGATTGGTCAATCCACAGAACACCCATTTCAAAATATTTCTTGTTAGGATATCATAACAATTCCTTGACAAACAACAGGTGCAAAGATAGAGAAATAGATTACAAAAACCCTTAACAGTATTTTGCCTAGTTTCTGTGAGAACCTTATGTTTCTCACAGAATGCAGCAGAAGGCTGAAAAAGCCCTCTGCCAAAGCTTTTCAGTGACCACAAGTGCCCAAAGACTTTAGGACAGAAAACGTCATACCTATCTTCAAGACAGGCAAGGAGGAGGAGCCGGGGAACTACAGGCCAGATAGCCTCACTTTGATCCTTAGGAAAGTGATACTGGAACACATTTTCATCCTGGCAACCATTTTGACGCACATGAAGGACAAGAAACTCCTCAGCAGTAGTCAGCATGTTTCACTATAGGGAAGCCGTGCTTCCCCAACCTGATAACATTCTACAATGAACTGATGTGTCTGGTAAATGAGGGGAGAGCAGTAAATACTGTCTGCAAGGCTTCAGTAAAGTCTCTGACACTGTCTCATGTAACAGCCTCATAGACCCTCAGGCAGGTGCTGTAGGGGCTGGATGGGGTGGTGGATTGAAAACTGGCTGAATGGCCAGGCCCTGAGGGTGACGATGAACAATGCGAAGTCTAGTTGGAGGCTGGAAAATAGCAGTGTCAATACCAAAAGTCAATACCAGGTGAATCCTGTTTAACACCTTTGATGTTTACTGATGACACAAAGTTGGGAGGAATGGCTATTGGGCCAGAGGGGCATGCTGCCATCCAGCACAAGCTTGACAGGCTGAAGAAATGGGCAGACAGAAACTTTGTGAAGTTCAGTAAAGAGAAGTGCAAAGTCCTATACCTGGTGAGGATCAATTCCACACATCACTACATGCTGGGAGCCATCCAGCTGGAAAGCAGCTTGTCAGAAAAGGACCTGGGAGTCCTGATGGACACCGAGTTGAACACGAGCCAGTGATGTGCACCTTGTGCCAAAGGTTACCAATATCCTGGTTTGCATTAAGCAAAGTATTGTCAGAAGGCTGAGAGAGGTGCTCCTTCTCCTCTATCCAGCACTGGTGATGCCACACCCGAAATGCTTGATCTAGTTGTGGGCTACCTATTACAGGGGAACTGTGGAGCTACTAGAAAGAGCCCAGCAAAGGGCCTCTAAGATGATTAAGGGACTAAAGCATACTTCCTATGATGAAAGGCTGAGAGAGCTGGGACTGTGGACAAAGGCTCAGGAAGGATCTCATCAATATATAAAAGTATCTGAAGGGTGACTGCAAAAACAGAACCAGGCTCTTTTCAGAGATGCCTACTGACAGGACCAGAAGCAATGGCAGAAAATGAAACACAGGAGGTTCCCTCTGAACATCAGGAAGCACTGTGTTGCTGGGAAGGTGACCAAGAACTGTCACAGATTACCCGGAGAGGTGCTGGACTCTCCATCCTTAGAGATACTCGAAAGGTTTCTGGATGTGATTCTGGGCAATTGGTGCTAGGCAGTCCTGCTCGATGGAAGAGGTTGGACCAGACTGCCTCCAGAGGTTCCTTTCAATCTCAATCACTCTGTGATTCTGTGATTTTAGTATTTATTGATTATTATATTGAGTTTGGAATTCACTCTGGAAATATTTAACCTGATAAATATATTTGTCCCTCAACTCTCCATGTTCATATTCCTCCTCAGGAAAAAAAATGTTTTGTAGGAGTCATTAACAGCAATGCTGCTTTTGCATAGGTATCAGACTCAGAGCTTGTGACCGACATCAGTGTATCACACCAGTGTCAGAGGGCCTAGGTACTGTACTGCACAGCTGAGGTACTATTTCACCTCCCCTGGAAGACAGTATTTTAGTTTCTTTGGTCTTTAGAGCTGGATGTTACCTCTAAACTCCTTACCAAAAGCAGTACTGTTTGTGCAGACTGAAAAACGTGAAGTGTTATAGAAGAGCACATTCCTTCTTGGTTTTGCTTGGTTCTTAAATTTCGCCATTTAAAGCACTATGCATGAAATGCAATGTGTTAGTATTCTCACAAAACATTGTTGATTGAGCTCTGTTCAAAACTGACTTTCATGGTTTAACCCCAGTGTCTCAGTTTAGCGACAAATTTAGGAGAAGACACTCTGGTATGAGTCACCTCCTCTAAAAGGGTTTCAACAACCCCTTTCCACCAGTAGGAAATGAATACTAATAGATGAGAATGAAGGAAAAAAAAACCCAACAGTTTATCAACAAACAGAATGCCCACAAGACAAGGAAAAAAAAGTAAATAAATGCTAGATATTAAACTGTCAGACCTTGCCCCCCTCCCACCCCGCCACGGAACAAAACCCCAAAATGCTAGGGAAAATACCGGCTCACGACATGCAATACAAGATGGTGTTGGGGTCTCTCTCAGGGAGAAAAAAACCAAACCCAAACAGGAGCTTCATGCAGCAGTTTGGGCAACAGATGAAATACTGGTGACTCTCTGATGTTGATCTCCTCTCCACAGCAGATGAAGCAGCTGGGCTGGAGCGTCTTGGTGTGCTTTCTCTCCCTGGCTCGGCTTTCTTGAGGTTTGGGGCCGAAATGGAGTGGTGCCTCTCCTGCTGATCCTGAGCGATCCCTCTCCCGCAGCCCCCATTTCTCTGGTCTTGGACTAACAAACTGTCCAGTTCACCTCAAAAGGTTGCTGAAGGATTGCTGCTGCAGCTTCTCCAAGGCCAGGGGAGTGAAAAAATTTCTTGCCTGGGCTAACAAAAACCAAGCAAAAGCAGACTGCGCAGCACCCTGGATGCTTGGGGAGTGAGGCTTTCAAAAAGCCCGCCAAAGAGCCCAAAGTTCCCCCCTCCCCTGGCCACACCTTAAAGATACAGCAACCATTTTTGGGCAGAAAGCGGAGGATCATGGAATAGACTATCATCACCCAGCCAGCAACTAAGTACCATGCAACTGATCAATCATTCTCTCTTCCCTGCCCCAGAAGGATGGGGGAGGAAAACCAGAAAAACGTAAAACTTGTGTATTGAGTGAAGAAGGATTTAATGATTGAAAGAAAGTAAAATACACTACTACTGCTACTAGTATTAATCGTAATGAAAAGGGAGATAACAATAAGAGAAGAGTAAAACTAAAACCAAAACCTACCCTAAGTGATGCACCATACTATTGCTCACGACATGCTGACTGATGCCCAGTCAGTCCCCAAGCAGCAATCAACCCATAGTGGCCAACTCCCGTGTGGTGGTTTGAACCTGAACTTGATGGACAGTCATTTAGACCAATAGTGCTTCTCAAAATTTACATATATAAATCCCGTGGAGACGCGGGAACTCTGTCTTGCTTCCGGTCCTGGGACAGGTAACAGGGCTGCCCGCTTGGCCCGGCGGGGGCCGGGTTGGGCCTGGCCGCTCCTGGCTGGGCCTGATTGCGTAGGCCTGGCCAGGCCGGGGCCACGGCCCTGCTCCAGCTTAGCGGGGGCCGGGCCACGGCCTGCCGCTCCGTGCGGGGCAGCATGAATTTTTCCCCGGTGTGGCAAAATGAACTGAAACTTTACACCAGAAACCAACTCCGGCTGCTGCCCAGCAGAGATCATGTGACCAACCAGCTGCAAAGCCCAGACCCGGATAAGAGCAACCGCTTCAGTGCTGTAAGTTCCTCAGAAGAAATGAATCCCGCAACATCAGTCCTCTCCCAGGTCAGAGGAAAGGGAAAGGCAAAGGCACGTGAATAAACACCATGATAGTGACACCAAAGTCTGTGAAGAAGAGAGAACTGAAACCCAGAGAGAGAGAGAGGGGATAGAGGAGATGCTTTTAAAACCTGAAAACTGAAAATCTTTTGTAAAGCTATGCTGATGGACTATGATACATCAGAGAACCCTTCTGTAATTTCATGAAAGCATGGGGGGGTGGAGCGTTCAAACTGCCATGAGCGAAGATGTTTGTGCTGAAATAAGAAAATGTTGAAGTAGCTGTGATCCAACGAGAAGCCTGAACAGAGAGAGGTAGTGAGGAAGTGAAGACCCCTGCTCCCAGGGAAGAAGAAGACTTCTGTTCCTAGGTATGAAGATGATCCCAGAGGCTGATGAAGAAAATCTTTTCTCTTCAATAGCTCATCCTTAAAATAATATCCCATCAGCTAAGATTGAACCCTCGAAAACAGCTGTGGGGAAAGCTGTAAGTCGAGGGAAGGGACTCACATATGCCAACAGAAAACCACCCCGGGTAGCTATTGTGCTGTGACTGTGGAAAAGCCCCATAGCATGGGCAAAAGAGACTCCTCTCCCTAAGTGAACTAATGAAAGACTATTACAGAGGTGGTAAACTGACTGAAATAATCCTAAGTTTGTGTCTTTATGTTGGGAGTGGGAGGAAGTGGGAGGATGAGGAGAAGAGAAGCGTTCTGAAGGTTTATTCTGACCCTTAATATTCTTTTTTCTCTTAGTTCTGTTAATAAACTTCTTTATATTCTTTAAATTTAGAGCTTGCTTTGTATTCCTCCTGATTCTTATCTCACAGAAGGTAAGAAATGCGAACAAACCCGCTACACTAAATTGGTGTTTCCGCCCGGTTTTGAACTAAACCCACTACATCTCCCCGGTTTATATACTGAGCACGACATTATATGGTGGCAGATATCCCTTTGGCCATTCTGAGTCAGCTGTCCTGGTTGTGCTACCTCACAGCTACTTCTGCACTTGCTCATTGACAGAGCATGAGACATTGGCTCAGAGCAAGCACTGCTCAACAATGACTAACACAGCAGTGAGTATCAACATTATTCTCATGCTAAATTAAAAACACTGCACTGTAACAGCTTCTAAGGAGAAAACCAACTCTATCCCAGACAAAACCAGAACACTAGTGTAGATTAATCTATCTTGTTTAAGACGTAATTTCATCAGTCCAAGTAGAAGTGACAGTCATTTTTCTACTAAAACCATAATTTTTGTTATGTCCAGATAACCTGAGTAATAAAAAATGGCTTGTTAACATATACTGCTAAGGCTAAAGGAAGTCTTTTGGCAGTCATACACTGGAAAATCAAAACTTTCAAACAGACCGAAGCTAAGTATTTGAAGAACAGAAGGCTAACAAATAGAACCTGGACAACATGTGCAAAATTTAGGGGCTGGTTCTGTTCCCTCTGCAACAGTGCTAAAAAATTCCTGGAGCTTTGAAAGAATGTCGAATAACTTCTGTGCATCTTTCTCTGCAGATGTTCAAATACAGATGCAGTGTCATGAAATCAAAATTATTTTTCTTCTGCTCAATGAAAGTACTGGCACCACAAGGAAAATGTCCTTCTTGCCTGACTAATTTCTCTCTCACCAAATAATTGGCTATAATTTCAATAATGACTTCATACTGGTACATTTCCTGGAAAGGTGATGGCAGACTTGATGCTAATATACCTTTGCCTCTGTTTGTGGTCATGTTCTGGGTAATCCAAATTATTATTGTATTCCACATATATATGTGCTCCAAATTGCTACTGTCTCTTTAAGACCCAGCACAGCGCCTGGAAACAGACCTGCAAGGGCCAGGGGATTGCCAGGGTCCCTTTAAAAAGTCAGAGCTGCCCAAGCAGATCTTTCTTGCCTTATGGCTTTTGCTCAAGGCAGAGGTCCTGCTTTGATTTTTTCGTTTTCCCCTGGCCTCCAGAGGCGGTTGTTTCCAGTGGGTTTCTGGGCTTGCAACAGTAGCAACTTGAGCAGATGCATTTCGCAATCAGAAACTGTTTCAGAGTGAATTTTGCAACACCTTGTCCGCAGTGTGAAGACTGAGCCAATGCGAATGACCTGGCCACAGCGTATCGGTGCTCAGGTTTCCGCTCCCGCCCCTTCATTTGGAGCCGGGACCCGAGGCAGCAGCTCCGCTAACACTGGCAGAGTCCAGCGGGTGTCAGGAAGTGGTAGTGAGTGGCAGCACTGACCCACACACTCTGGCAATTCCTATCTGCCACTAAAAAGGCTTTGTAAGCTCCTACCTGCCCTTTTTTTTTTCCCCAGGGAGAAGGTGGAGCCAAGCAGGGTTTGTCTACCATTTGCTTTTGTCTCCTGGATCACACGGTCATCTGCAGAGAGCACTGTCTTGGGGGAAGGGTTTGTCAGCCATTTTCCCTTTGTCTTCCTACCTATGGTTGCCCACGGTGGGCGCGATCCTGCGAGAGGGGCACTTCTCAATTTTGTTTCTCTTTGTTCCCGGAGAGTTTCTGAGATTTACCAATTTTGTATCTAGTGATTATTCACTGTTATTTTTTGCCTGTTGCTGTTTAGCTTCTTAGTAAATAGCTATTTTTTCAGTTTTATCTACTTATATTTGTTTCTCCTTACTGGTGGAAAGGGAATGGTTAAAACCAGAAGAGGAAGTAACTCACTTCAGATTGCCCACCTCTGCAGTTGTCTTAAAACAAGACAGGTCATTAGCCTCTAGAAGAGATTTATGCCGTAATTTCAAATCATTACACATCTATGCATTTTTTTGGTTACTTTTTTCGCCACACTCCTTGGTCCTACCTAACCTCCCTCTGGTTTTGCTTACGACAAGACTGTGATAAATACATATTATAAAATTGGCTTTCCGCAAATATTAAAGTGAGTACTATATGTATAATGTTAAAGTAGCTTTGCTATAAAGATATAGTTTTTGTAACAATAACTAATGCCTTTATTTCTGTTATTAATAGTAGTAAAATAGTTGATATAGTTATGCTTGTGGTAATTGAACTGTCTGCTTGGTTGGATAACATCCAATGAACGTATAATGAGGACCTCTGCTACTGACTTGAGAACTATCAGCAACTACCGTCTGCAAAAGCCGTGGACCAAAGCCCAAACTGGAGGTGATAATAAAAACTGACTAAAACCACAGCCAAGAAAAACGCATGCTCTAAAAAGGCGGACCCAAGGAGGAGCCACGCTAAACAGTTGCCAGAATATGTAAACTAGTTTGGAGAAAAGTTTGAATATGTATAATTGTTTATGAATATGCATTAGGCTGATGCAATAGTAAAGGTATGTAAAGGGTGTCTCCGCAATAGCAGGTGTGCTCTTGGCTAAGTGCCAAGGCTACCCAGCACTGTAAATTTTGCTTTATTGTTTTTATCCCTTATTGTCTCTTTATTAAAACTTTTAAATCTTTACAGGAGAGTGAACCTCGTTTTTCACAAGACTAAAACCCATCTTTACTAAATGCAAACAATGCGGGGGGGAGGTGGGGGAGTGGGATGGGACTGAATATTTAAGTAAACTCTTACATTCTGGCTTACTTTAATAGTCATGGGTCAATGCTTGTCTGCCCCTCCTATAAATAAAAACACTTTCTCAAAAAACATACCCTTTTCATTGTAGGTACTGCACTAGATCAGGTTTGTCGTGAGGAGTTCCCTGAATTAGCAATTAATGGAAGCTGAAAATGTTTGACTTGTCAAGGATGGGATCTCCACCTTCTGGAACTCACAGATAAAACTTCAGTCTAATTATGAACAAAACAGATATTCTTGCATAGCGACAAGCTGCCCATCTACATTTGAAGAATTGATACACAAAGGGGTAGCACATTAAAGAAAGCTCTAACCTTAGTTATTTACCAGTAGTATGACCCTCTGTCCTCTTTTAATTCTTGATTCTACTTTGGTTTTGAGAAAACAAATACTGGTTGTCTGTTTTTTAAATACCAGGACAAGCAGCAGAGCCATATGAAACATTGGCTTGTTTAGTTAAGCTTTGCAAACCCTTTTGCATGTACCAAATCCTATTTAGAAGATGACAGGAATTAGAGCCAAAGCACTAAAGCAACGGAAATTATCAACCCATTAAGGTAGGATTGTGAAAAGTCTTTCAGAAGGTGTTCACATTTCCACATGGATACTATTTCATTTCAGATATTTCAAACGTGTCAATAACCATCCTATGATGTCAAAGTAACAGTACTGACTTAAGTTCTCTCCTCCTCCTGCCTTTTATTTGCGCATCAGCCAACAAGGAGCAGATGAACTCCCCTTAAAGTGGATGAGGCAGTACAGTGTCAGTTGTCAATGTTGCTTTTAACTAGCTCATAAAAGTCACCTTCATATACATATTTACATATCATGACTCTGGTCAGTTTGGGATATTTCAAACACAGCTCATTAGTCTTAATTTGTACTTTCTCAAGGAAAAGTTTACATGAAAACATCAGAACTTCAAGCTATCTAACACTAGCTTTTCCTGTACAAGGACCCTTTTTCCCTTAATCTATTTCTTGTCCTACAGAAATAACTCACTTATGCATTCAGACTCTTTGGGCACAGAGTTCAGGCAATGGAGGGCAGGGGGAAAAGCACAGGAAGGTTTATGCAGTGAAATTAAATTGGTAGTCCAGAAATGACCCCTTGTATGCTACTCAGTGTATACCCGAACTCCTTCATGCACAAGATCAACCCATTTTATGAAGAAAAATAACTTCAGTCTCTTAAAGTTGAGTGCCTGGTGTAATGGCAGCTTAGTACTCAGTTAGGACATCCAAATGGTACAAATAAGTAATAATAGTGTTAAACCCCATTTNTTTTTTTTTTTGTGCTGTAAGAAAGACATTTTTTGACCTAAATCATAACATGCCAGATGCTATCTCACACAAATGTTTAGAAATTATTTCTTATTTCTTGTGTTACTTAAGGAAAACCAAAACTAGTTAATCCAGTTCCTCTAAATCTATTTTAAAATGCCTCTGCTTGAACACTGAAATTCAAATGTTTGGAAATAGATGATGAACTCTCTGCTGTTCAGACGTATTTTACAGCATGACAGGCAAACGTGTCTTGAACTTCTCAGGAGTCATCAGAGACAGGGAAGCACTGGTATATACCTTTTCCTTTGTCGCACTGGAGGAAACTCGGTAACCCAAAGAGAAAACAGCTGAAAGGTTTTGCCCACAATTCCTTAATTATAGTAGCAAGAGTTAACCAGTGTTATGGCCTTAGATTTTGGTGGGAATTACAGATTCTCAGCAGTGTGGGTAAAGCAGCTGTGCCTTTCCTAAAGCTGGAGATCTAAGAATTAAAACATGTAAAATTATGGCACATTTCTGCTAACTTACATTGCACAGGGCAGCAAACGTTTTGGCAAAGAAAGTGTCTGTTGCTAAGCTTACAGTGCCGTGCGTCCATCACATGGTTATCGTTTCTGCCTCTTAGCAGTATGCATCCTTCCGCAGGCAGGGAAAAGAAGTCTCTTAAAAACTAAATGGAAATAATTAATGTATACAGACAGGCAGATTACACAAAGAAGCGGGAAATTCCTGTAGGTTCTCCCCTTCTGAAGCTGTTTTCAAAGTCATTCTTGGTGTTAACTTTACCCGGTTTTCGGTCTCAAGTTACTCAGGTACTATCAGCTCGCTTTAGTGACAGACTGCTGGGGAGTTTGCTTTTCTTCTGCACAAAAGCAGCACACTCTCCGAAGCAGACTGTTTTGCAAGTTACTAGTTTCTTTGTTATTGACTCCATATCACTCAGTGATCCAAAAGTCCTCCCACCAGGGTAGGGAAGGCTAAATTTCTCCAGCTGGAGACAGAGCTTTCCGCACCGGCTCTCTGATTTGTCGTCCTGGCCACGGAGGGGGCACGTTGTGGTCAGCTCTAGAGACCGGTAACAAAAGGCGAAGCGAAGAGGGAAGAAGTTTGCAGAGTGGTCGAGCTGGTGACGGCCAGGGGAACTCACAACGGCCGGGGAAGCCCAGCACCGGCCGCGCAGGGGCAGAGAGTTGCCGGTATTGGGTGAGGAGCAGACAGAGGATAGAGCTGCGGGGCCGCGCTGGAGGCGGGGAGCGGTCGGGAGCGCCCCATGGGCGGCCGGGCGAGCCTGGCGTGCCGCGGGAGGAAGCTGCGTCCGCTGCCCCGTCGCCGCGCGGCGCAAGAAGAGGCCGAGACAATGATTCAGGTACGCGGGCGCGGAGTGGGCGGCGGGGCGAGTTTTGGCACTGCCGAGGCCGCGGCCACTCGCTGCCGGGGGCCCGCGGTCTCTCCGCTCCGGTCCTCACCGCTCGGGGCGGCGCGGGTTGTATGTGACAGCGGCAGCGCCCACCTATCTCCGCGGCTGCGAGGAAAGTGAAAGCGCGGGTATGCGGAGCGGAGTCTTAGCCGCCTCCCTAAGTCCCACTGGGGGCTTCCCGGCGCCAAGTTTGAGCCCGGCGGACACCAGAGCTCCGTTCGGCTCCTGGGCGCGTACGCGGAAGCTCGCGGTTGTCGCTGCTTCGGTGACGGGTGTTGAGCCCGCGGAGCTGGGACAGCATCGTGCTGCTTTCCTTTGACACTGACCGCAGCCGGCACATGCCAGAGCGTATGTTCCCCTGCCTAGTCTTGGAAATGTTCCTGGTTACCTTTTAATACGAATCTAAAGCTCTTTTTGGGGGGCTTTGTCTCTTTTTTGTTGTCCAAAAAGGAGACTGAGTTGACAGTCCTGAAGTACACGTATCAGCTTTTAATGGGTATGAAAGTCTGAGCAACATTAAGTACTTCTGGTTTTAAGTGATGAGTTCCCTTTGATTTTATGACAATGGACAAAAACAGAGAAGCTGACAAAATAGCAGCTTCAGGGCGCAACTACAAATAGGAACTTAACAGAAATCTGTAGAGCATGAGCTGAGAGTCTCATGTCACACAACTCATTCCAGAGGCTCATTCAATCATCTCTGGTTTCGGTTTGCTAAGCAAAGTTCTGGACCTTTGAAGTTTCATGCACCTCTTTCTGGGTTACTTCTGAAAGCTTGATTCAATAACAGACTTAATTTTAAGCACATGTTTAAGTGTTTTTGCTGACTTGGGTTCAGCTTAGCAGTCTTTCGTTTTTTGTACTTAAGGAAGCAACCTCTTTCATTTCAAATTCTTTCTGAAAACATCCCATTTCTATTGTATCCTTTTAGGGTTAGTTTCCCAGAAATCCATGGACAATATACGACACAAGTATATGGTATGCACTAAATAATCTTTACTGGTTTCAAGTTCCCTTTGACCATATCATGTATGCACCCTATCAGTGAAAATATCTCCATCACTCTTGTGTCTAACATTTCAACCAAGTAGCTTCAAATAGCCATTTTATTATTAAAAATTGCCAAGGAAATTGCTGAGTGTATGTTTTTCTGCCAGAGTTGCTTTCCTCTGAGGCGTAGAACTGCTACTGTAGACAAGTGAGTCCTTTAAAGGGCTGAATTTTTGCCATCTCTCAGAATTAGAAGAATGAGTGTGATTCCATTTGAAAGCATATACAGTGATCTCCAGTGATCTCTTGATAAGCATCAGCCTATGACCTTAGGCACAATATTAAATCTGAAAATCATAATTCTACATTTGAAAGAAAAATTAATGCAACAAACTTTTTTCAGGGATTGTTAAATATCAACTTTCGAGTAACTCTTAGCCGTGAGTCTGATTTTAGAATCTTAGTGAAACATGCTTTACTAGAGGGAAGACTACTCTCAGTTATGTACAGTGACTCAGTTGGCACCAGGGCACCAATTTTGCTGCATGGACTTGAAACACATTGAGAATGCACCACTCCATGTGACTTTGGGAGCAAAGGTCTTGTTCTCTTCTTCATGCCAGCACTTACATTACTAGAACTTAGGGATGGGTAACCGTGTCAAACTGCTGTGGTACCTGTTCACCATGACAGTTTTGCCCCACTGTACTTTGCTGCTTTTCTTTGTGGATGGCTGGGGATGCTAACTGGGAGTCTGCTGCTCAGATGGCTCTCCAGGTATTAATGTTACTCCTTTTAAGCTAGATTTTACTTTCATGTTTGTCCTTGATTCTTCCTTTCCTTTTTAAGATATCCTGAAGGGTCAAGTGATCCCGAGCATTCAACTTAGTTGCAAGAGAACAAACTGAATGACAAGTCCAAGAGAACAAGTCCTTTTTATGTGACATTTAGAAGGACAGGGTGAAAGTAACATCAAACAAGAAGATAACGAAATCTTGTAGTTTCTTTACCACTGGTCTATAGGGATGTAGCAGGGGCTGGATGGAGGCAAGCAGAGCTTCACCACCCTCATACAAAGTTTACATGAAATGGATGGTCTGCATTCTTCTCTTATTACAAATTATTATAAATCAAGAGTTTCTTCTTTGAAAGAACCAATTGCATTTCAACAGTTTTAAATTAGCATGAATAATACGGGAAGTAGAGCTAGTAATTCTCGAAATATTAGTTATAAAATGAGTTTAAATGGTGGAATAGTCTAAAGAGCTGGCATAGACTCAATTTTATGTCGCTATTATAGAATAGAAAACATGTGGGCAGGATGTATTGACATCAGTGGCTTTATTTTACCTCTGGAACATAAAAAAATGAGGTAACAAGCAATAGCTTAAAAATGAGCTTCTGTATTGCTCTTGATCTTTCTTTTTTGAGCAGGAAGATACATAATTATACAAAGGGTCACCTGAATTTCTATCACTGGGTGTTTGAAAGTATTGTAACATTAGACATTCTGCCTCAGAATATGCCAAAAGTTCTTAACATACAGTTGAAGGGAAAATAGCATGAATTTGATTCTCGGAAAGTCTTCTAAAGACTTAGGAGGTTGTTTTGGTTTGTGTTTTCAAGGGGAGTGGTAGATTTTCCCAGTATGACTACACTAGACAAGTATTTTTCTCTTGGAATCAATGGAATTAAATTAACTTCAAATTGCCACTAATGCCAGAGGTTTGCAGTTATATTTCATTAGGTCTCATGCTTGGGTAGTTTATCAGCTTTCTGTGAGGTGCTGCTAGTGACACTGGCTATTGAATTCCCTTTTCAGTCTGAAATGGAGTCAGGACTGAATGCAAGGACCAGACCTGGCTCAGTTTCTGTAGCTAATTCTTCCTCAGCATATCTCACTGTTACCTGAAAACTCCTTTACTTTTTAACCACCTCTTTAAATTGTAATTTCTTTGGGGTCAGGTAAGGGAGGTCAAACTTCCTGAACAATCTTTACTGAGATCAGACTTTCTTGAGGAGCAATTTTTGTGATGATTTTGGTTTGGTTTATTTTCCCCTTGGAAGTTGACTGTGGGAGACAGGAACTTGTTCACATATGACTTCTGATAATTTCAGTTCAATGTCTGGTGTTTTTACAGTTCATAACATTTTATGATGATAAACACCCGCGTTTTGTATTGCTGAAAGAAGAAAAAGGTGTATCAGTCCTGCCGTCATACGTCAGCAAAAACGCAGAGTGAAAACTGAAGTGCTGTCTTGGTTTGAAAGACAGGTGTCTTCTAAGGAAGGCAGGAGCCTCCCTTGGAATGGAAAATGTGACCCACTTCCCTCTGAATTATTACAATTTTGAAATCGAGGGGCTTTCAAGCAAAGATACGAAGGATAGGAATAACAGTTCTTTACTAATATATATACATATATATATACATATATATATACATATATATATACATATATATATCTAGCAAGGCAAACAAAACAACAATAACTATGGCAGTAACAACAAACAGGACCGGAACCCAGCAACAGCCTTCTCGGCTGTCAGGCACTTTCCCCTTTGGTGCAGTTGCGGTCGCCGCCAGCAGGAGCTCTGGCCTCTCCCTGTGAGCAGGGCGGGTGCGATGGTTCCCCTGTGGC
Organism: Rhagologus leucostigma; assembly: GCA_013397725.1. NCBI lineage: Eukaryota > Metazoa > Chordata > Aves > Passeriformes > Rhagologus > Rhagologus leucostigma. The sequence continues at coordinate 75,047 of VZTD01005093.1, read as the reverse complement.
TGCAGGGGGCGCTCCAGAGCGAGCTTGGGGGGCACATGGCAACGGTGGACGTGGCCGAGCTGCGAAGGGATGGGAGAAAGGCTTCACAAACCCCCTGGGCAGCCGATCCTGGTGCCTCAGCAGGAACCCGGGAAACAGCAGGCTGGAACAGCAGGGATGAACACAAAATCCTGGGTGGTAGATGAGATGTATCGAACTCCGAAGTTGCAGAGGGAAACTCCGGGACCTCTGGGCAGGCAGAGAGTGTGGTGCTAGTGGTGCTACAGTGTAGCGAAGCCTCAAAGCAGCAGCAAAGGAACTGCGGAGGCAAGGCAGCTGCCTCCCGGTAGAGCAGGGAAAGGCAGCCTTGGCGTCCCGGGGCCCCCTGAGGCACCTGAGCAGATGGTGAAAGGGTCCCTCTTCTAGTGAGCTAGGGTGTTCAAATAGGGTCCCAGTGCAAATGGCCACTCCAGCGAGCAAGCTCCACTCACAGTAAAAGGAAGGCAGCAGAAGGCAGAACCCTGCTGCGACAATGAGTTCTCCCTACACCAACTGCAGCCTCTCCTTCCCCTCCGAATGCTGGAAGAACAAAGAGCCCTAGGCACTGCACCCAACCCTTTTTCTCTGTTCAAATCTCATGGCATCTCCGTCCCCACCAGAGAAAAACTCCAAGTAAAAAAAGACAGCAGGACCCCTCCCCCTATGGCCAGGTCTTTCTGCCTCTCTTAAGCACCCAGCAATTGTCCCTTAGCATGGGGAAAAATTCTTTAAGAGGAAAAGAAAGGAACAAAAAAAGAACTCCTAAACCCCCAACAAGTGCAAAGTAAAGCAAATAAAGTAACTTTTTTCAGAGTTGCTTAGCAAATACATAAAAGACCTTAGGTTTTCTGATCTTCATCGTAATGCTTTTCCACTGAAGTGCATTACTTTTTAAGTAAAGAGTTATCACTTGTGCAAAGCAAGGGAAAAGGAGAGTCCAAATGTACCTCTGTAGTGTTTTCCCTTGTACAGTAGGCTTCTGTATTATAACTTAGTATCTCTGACTGTATGAAAATTTGCAAATGTGAGTACTGTACATTAGAGTGCAGTCACCAATATTACACAGTCCATAATCTCCCTGCGGGAATATTCTGACTTCTGCTACTGGTAACTTATTTATACATATGGAAAGAATAGGAAGAAAAGTAGTTCTTCCAGGAAAAAATTTAGAGGGTTTATGGATTGAAAAACAAGCAAATAGCTGCTTTGGCTCAAAATGTCCACAAGTTCATAAGTCTTTAGCATCATTTCACTGTATGGTGTTTTGCAACAGAAAAGTCAGAATAAAACAGCAAGAATCCTTAATAATACTTTTTTTTTGCCACTGCTAACTCCTCTTTGCAGATTGCAGGCCAAAATGACAACTGTAGAAGACTGAGCCAGTGAGGCCATTATTAGTCATATCCTAGTCAAGATGTTGATGGATCCTGTGGGCCAATCACCATTTTGTTATTAAATGTTTCCTTCATCTGATGAATACATTCTGAAGGAAAGTGGCATAAGTTTTATTATTTTATGTAGATAGGAAATGCCTTAGACTGTGTATCTTGTTCCCTCTTCGTTATTATTATTTAACCAGTCGGGTTAATTCATGTAATGGTGTCCCTTTTGCTAATGTTACTTAGTACATGAGAATCTTGGGGGAAATGGGAGTTAGCCTAATACAGATTATGAAGCAGTATGTAACTGGAGTTCTTTTCAAGGTCTTCAGCACAACGCCTGGTTCCTTAAATGCAAGTTGTCTATCATATTTTTAATGAACAAGGAGAGCAAAAAGTTTTTCAAAACCTCAAGCAATTTTAGCTGCTTTCTGTTAAGTTTCCAAATGGTCTCAGACAGGTGAAGTACAATGAAACAGGTGATGGCTGTTACTTGAAAGAATTACATACATCTTCAGTATCCTGCTTTCTGTCTGACAGTTACAATATGTCTTGTGGAAAATAGGCTGGATAGTTTTCAGTCATTATAATCCAGTTTTATAGTGGTTTTCAGCAGAAGGGAAACATTTTATTTTAGGAAAATAAATGCAGCCTCAAAACTTAAAAAAAAAAGAAGAAATTCTTAGAGGAACTGATAAGTAGAGAAGGATTTAAAACACTTTCCTTCCAGAAGAATATTAAGTGAACAGTAGAAAAAAGAAGGTTCCCCAAATGGCTGGGTTACTGCTCTCAAGAGCGATTTGGTAAGACGAACAACTTTCCTATGAAACTTACAATAGAAAACAATATATTTTTGTTTTAGAGTTTGTTTGCTTTTACTGTTGCTGTTGCTTTGTAATTTCAGAATTTTTTCTTCCCACAGACTTTACTTATCTACAATAAATTGTATTACTCTAAAAAGAGATTCATTGTTGGTTCTATTTTATTTTTTTTAAAGTCTAAATACAGATGTTTCCTGAATCTTTGACAGTTTTTGGTTATCCAGAAAACTGATAGAATAAAAGTCTTGGAGAACAGTGAGAGAGAAATGAATTTGTTGAATATAAGTATGTACAATCTGCTTCAAATCTATCTGCTTAAAAGCAAGGAGGTTAGTTTTGGTCACCCCACCATTTTATAAAGCTGTTTCTCTGAATCAATGGCTCAGAATGCAGATAGATCACTGATACACAGTGTTTAATCATCCAAACCAATTAATAAATTATCATAATTGTTATTCAAAACATGTGAGGTTCTATGATATGTGGAATGAGAGTCCTTTTCCTATTTCTCCTTTATTTTAGCTAGTCCTTCCTCCTGACCTTAAGGTTAATGCAAATCCCTTGACCCTCCAAATGCAAAGAGAATTCCTGCTGATTGAGTAATGCTAGTGCCTGAGCAGTCCCGGCTTCTTTCACTAAAAAATAAAATGTTCCCCACATTCCCCTTCCTCCTCCACTCAGTTCTACTTATGTAAAAGGTAATCATGAATCTGCCATAGCTGGATGTTTACTTACATCCAGCAGCACTGGGTTCTTAATTCAACAAAACACTTGAACATTAAACAATTTCTTAAGCCTGTTCTTATACAATAAAACACTTAAAGGCTCCTGTGATCTTGACATCTCTAGAAGCTGAAAATGAATTTTAAAGATGACTTAAGATCAATTAAACTTAGGAGTGTTTAATCCCCTAGTGACCTATGTATGGTGCTGGTCATGATAAATTTCTCCTTTCTCCCCAAACGTAACAACACTTACCATTATGCTTTCTCTTCCTCCAAAGAAATACCTACATGATATTTCCTTTTGCTTTGTTGTGCGGTCTCAGATTGGCTTACAAAACCAGCTTTCTTGTCCACTGCCCTTCTTTTTCCCCTAAGTGTGTACACAGATCACATGATTTTGCTAGCACTGCCTATAACACGCCTTACTAGTTCACTTTATCTGTGCTTTAACTATCAGTCAATATTGCTTTCTGCACTAAAGGATTCCTGATTTTTTTTTTTTAAATTCTTAAAAATCCTTTGCAATTAAAGCAAAATACCTATTCCTTGTGGATCTTCCTTTCTTCAGTTATCCCAAATAATGTAGAAGTGAAATGTTTTAGAGAGTCAAGTGCCACTATGGTTTATCAGAGCTGTTTAAAACCTGGGGAGAAAAAATTGGATAAAGCCAGAACTAACTAAAATTAGCTAACTGAAGTGAATAGGCAGTCTCATTCATTCCTGGCCTGTTTCATTTTCTAGCACATACATAAAACTAAGCAAAGAAGTCTTTAGGGTGATAGGGTAAAGTGAAGTTTATCTCAAAGTCTTTGAGATTTCTACTTATTCTTAGCCCAAAATTACATTTTCTTGTAAGGACTCCTTCAGACCTCAGGAGTTTGCTATGACAAGGATGACCACCTTGAATCATGATGATCAGAACGTGGTTGTCTGGTATGTTTGAACTGGCTTTTGAAAGCAGAGTTCATTCCCAAATCATGTGTGATGACCGGCTTTGAGCATGACTTTCTCTCTGAGAATGCTGCTGTTAATCCACTTATTTGTCATGCTGCTGTACTTGGTTTGTAGATGTTCCCATTGTCCCTCATACAGCTGGTCATGGATCCCCTTTCTGAGGAAGGGTTAACACTTATTTGACCCCACTTTTCTGGATTCCAGCTTCAGCCACCTAGTAATATAAGGAGAGACGATTACATAAAAGTGATCTTCAGATAACTTTCTGTTTTCTAAACCCCTTTTGAATCCTGTGGCCTTTAAGAAAAGGTACTAATGTCCTAGATCCCTTTCAAAGTCACCAAAGTTGGGACTTCTCTGTTACATCTTGGACACTTAGGTTCTAACAGTAATTTTAATTGTACCTTTACTGCCCGTATATGAATATAAGCAGTTTCTGTAGAAAGAGTTTATGTTTTGAAAAAAATTAATGCATACATTTTCACAAAATGCAGCACATAATCTATATGTGAGAGTACATGTATGAATGTATTTACACTGGCTGTTATTCATATCTCAAGTTACGTGTGAACCCCTGAATGTATTTTAACACATGGTTAAACTGGTGATGTATTAATTTTAAATAATGCAGCATTAAGCATTAAATCATGATGATGGTGGATCTAGGGCATACCACAGAGCTGCTCCTTTCCTTAGGTCGTGATATTTAAGAGTTCAATTATGCCATTAGATATATTGCCTTACACACAGACTGAAGTCAGTAATTTTTTCAAGAACTGTCACATATAGAGCAAGATGTATCTTTTTGGTTCCCACATGGATTTTGGGATGAAGGTTGATCATGACTGACTGTGAGACAATTAATATCAATGTATTAAAGTGATAATTCCAGTTCTCACAGGTAGTTGGCTTTGGCTCTTTGGTATGCTCTGCCCTGAGAAGATTGTCATCTACAAACCTTCTCAGCTCTAACCTACCTCAAATGTATTTACCACTGTGGAGGCATTAGCCCTCTACTCCATGTCTAGCAGGAATGTGGAACACAACTGATGGAAAACGGACTGCTGCTTATGGATCTTCACTGTTACCAATACTTGTCATATGCTTTGACTGTTCCACCAGGGCACCAGGCAGATAGTTGTATGTGACATTCAGGGACAAAACAAGTGGAGTGAACTACGACAGTATGTGGAAATATTACATATTGATTCCTTTCTGTTAATGAAAAGCTGCCAGTGATGAATCAGAGCTTGATGTCATAAGCCACTTATTTATAAAAAAAGAGGGACAGAGAGAATGTGCTGTTCAGCATCTTGTTTCTGTTGCTCTCAGTTCTTTGTCAACACTAATGAAGAGCCTGCTCCTAATGCCTTTTTTTTTGTCAGTTATCCAAGCAATCAGAGCCAACAAATACTTTTCTAAGGTAATAGACTCTCAGAAATTAATGCAAGTTTTGGCCTTGAAAGGGCAAAAGCTTTTCACTATGGTTTTAAAGCAAATGTCAAACATAAACTCTTTTTCATGTCTGTAGAAGCCCGATGGGCATGTAATGCTCCCTGCTAAATCTGGTATTAAATGTGGCTATCACTTAGAGGAAAATTAAAAACATTTGGGTTTTTGTCCTTGAAGGCTCCCCATAAAATTTAAGAAGGTTCTCTGTAGATTTATTGCAATATCAGTTCGTGGGTTTTCGGTGCATGCATGTGTTCAGAATGGCATTTCAGCGACAAGCTGATCATATTGTGATCTTGAATGCAGTGGTCCAAGAGCATCAATTTAAGCATATACACAATGGCACCAGAACCTAGACATGGTGGGAGTGTGTGCCGGGATGCATGTGTGAGACAAAAAGATTATATAGAAGATGAGTGAGTTCATCCTGGGGATTTTGACCTGTATTTCATACAGATGTAATTTTGGTGGGCAGTTAAACAAAGGGTTGTATTTTTATCTTGTCTTTAAGGTATTTGAAGCAGTTTTTTCTTGCCTTTGTGATTGAACAGGGGAAAGTGCTACTTTGTGCATGAGTGTTTTTGATGGGCACTGTAAGAAGAACTACATTCATGTAAAAATGATATAGAGTATACTGCTTTGCTCAGGTCTTTCAGTACCATGACACCAGCAGCAGTACTAACTTGAGGGAGGCTGAAGTCATGCAGAGGGAGGTTTGGTGGATAATCTGTTGTCCTGAGGTTCCCTGGTTGTAACTTTCTTATGTAGAGGGAAGCTGAGGTTTGCAGTTACTTTGACACAAAAGTGTATATTCTGCTACCTGCTTATGTGACATTTGACCTGTAACTTTTCACTGGTTAACTAGTCAGTGGAGTCTGTCCTAACTTATTTTCCAGTGTCTTCGGATAGCTTTAGTTGCATGAAGCGCGTCCCCACCTGGGAAAAGAAGAGAATGTGTTGCCTCAAACTGAACAAACCTTGCAGGCTTTTAGGGTTTCTAGGTTGCAGTATTTTAAAGCCAGTGATCTGAAGGCAAAAGTTGTAGTGTTCTTCACTGTGGAATCATGTTAGACCAGTATGGGGATGGCTTTTCTTTCCTCAGCCCTTATTTGCAAAGAATTCCCATTTAGGAATGCATTTACACATCTAGCAAGACTTAAGATGTAAGAGTCTAGACAAAAGCAGCACTGACAGAGCCCTCCAAGAGTGATGGGGTATCCTCTGTGTCACCAAACTATGACACTTTGCTGTTTTCCCCACAGAAAAAGAAGCATGATTTTAATGTATCACACAGAAAAAGGAGCATGGTTTTAATGTATCAGCTGGGATCAATGAATGCTCTGAACAGCCATGAAAAGAAAAATGGAAGAATACTGAAAGCAGAAAGATATTTGCCTTACTTGTCTTACTTCTCTCTTGCAATCCATCATGAAAGGGCATTGATGCTAAATGTTCATTAAAACGTAGAACTAATAGACCAAAATCAAGTGCTTGGTTTCATTGTGCATGGCCCTCACCTTGAAAGGCAGAAGCTTTTGTAGAAGTGTCGAAGCTGAGCCTTAGGCAGCTCTGACTGACATTCTGGCAATGCTTGCTGCTTCTTGGGTTTTGCAGCCATATTGAAGTTGTCAGTGTAACAATATTGGAACATTATTCAAGAAGTTAGCAAACCTGGACAGGTTTCAGCAATGTTGGAAGGCGTTAGATGGAAAAATTGTGTGAAACTCATCAGAGAACTTTCAGTTTAAATTGTTTTAAACTCTTTCTAATTCCAGCTCAGACAGTTAGCTGCAAAGGCTTTTCTCACAAGATTTAAAATTTTAGTCTTAACCTTTTGCTGAAACACGATGAGAATGAGAAAAAAGGGATGAGAATGATGAACCTTGCTACAGATTTGTGCACTTGAAAGGGTAGCTGTTATCCATACTGTGAATTTAACAGTTTTCTTATAAAAATTCATTTCCTGTGTTGCTTCTACACACTGTAGAATTTTAAGTATTACACTTTGTTGCAAAAGTTAAAAGCATGGAATAAACAAATAACAAGAATCCTTGTTAATACTGCAGTTGCATTTCAGTCCTATCTGCAGTGTTTTGATCATTTACACCGTAACTTTTTAAAGCTAAAGATCTAATTAATTGAATTATTGTCTTCAACACTTTTGCAGTCAGATCTGAGACACAAACTGAAACCTGGCTTATACCTGTCAAACACTGACAGGACAAATATGAAAAGTGCATTTTCAGTCCATGCTTACCGAGAAGAAAAGATTTAACTTGGGAGTTTGTGGTATGAAGCTGGGATACACACTTGAATACATATTAGTTCACAGGGATTTGACACAGATGAATGGACTGCTGGCTGATGGATTCTTGAAAATTCTCTGAACCTACATTTTTGGGTAATGGTGGGTGGAGAATCACATTTTGCTCTTCCCATAGTAAGTCAGAAAAAAATTTACCATAAGGCATTCTTCTTCTAAAATCCTGTTGGCAGTTTGGGGCATTATACAGAAACTGGGAGCCAGGATTAGAGAGGAAACCTTGCAAGAAATCCTAAAAATGGAAAACTGAAAAATATTACTGGTGTCACTTGGAAGACCTACGCTCCTAATTACCTTCATAATTGTGGCTTTAAACTCTATGAAAATCACACTGCTTTGAAAGCATTCTTCTGAAAGTACTTGCAGATTTTAAAAAACTTTGCAAGCATTGAGCTGTGGATCATTTTCCCCTGACTGTCTCCAGTATATAAAGTAAAATGTAGAAATTATAGTACATGGTGGTTTCTCACCCCATTCCACCCTTTTTACTGTCTTTTTAGCTGAGGGAATAATTGGATTCTGGAATGCAGAGGAATTTATACTTAAGTAACAGTTGACCCAAATATTAATACTGTTTTCTTATTTGAAAGGTAATACTGTTTTCTTCTTTGAAGGAGGATAATTTGATGTAAGCTACATTTTAAAAAGAAAACATAAAAAACAGGAAAAATATTCAATATATAAATAATTCTAATACTTTTTAAAGTCTCTGCATTTTTACCCTCCACATTACTTTTGTCTGCTCTGTGTAAGATATTTTTCATGTATGCTCTTTCTTGTAGACTATACACTGAGCTAATAGAGTGTACAAGCTGCAGAAATGTTTACGGTCTTCAGAAAAAGACAATTCAAGAATAATAGAGTCTTTACAGGGACCTGATTTTGCCCCTTATTGTGATCTTTTTTTTGTGCTGTCTCGGTTCTTCGCATGAAAAAAGGCAGAGATTGACTAATGCAGCAGTAGTGATTGTAGCTTTTGATAGTGACAAAAAAGAGATGTATCACTCAGTGCTGAAGGAAGATCCCTACATTAAGCTCATATATTTCCTTACATGTGACCTAGTTTTAGCTTAGCCTTTTGTTTTCTAGAGTATATTCCAAATCCAGACTTACAAAATCAAAAACCTCAGCATCAACATCCAGCATCAGGATGTCAGACTTTATATCTTGTTCTTAAATGAAACTACAGGAAAACGCTACTCTGACTCATTCTCTGTATTTTGGTGTTGAGGACACAGTGGTTTAGAAATCTAAGTATATTTTATGTGATAGGTTGTTCTTACTGATATTTTTGATAACACTACTAATTTTGAAATCCATCTATCCATCTTCTGGTCCTACCAGGTAAGAAAAACTTTCTCTATGTGTGTGATCTGCAGATTAAAGTGCTACTTGCCACAACAGTTATTACTTCATCTGTCCATCTTGCTTGGCTTACAGCCTATTCTTTAGGAGAGACTTTTCAAATAATTTTCAAACTTCAGGTGTATAGCTTAAGGAGCTAGGACGTCAGCATGAATGTTCCCAAAAAGTCCTGCTAAAAGGCTGCTTTACTGCTGAAGAGGGCTGGACTCACTGAGTGCTTCCTTCACAGTTTTTGCAGTATATCCATTCTTAGCAGTGGCTAAATCAAATAGAGCTGGTTCTGTCCACATCATTACTGGAATGACTCTGGGGTACAGTTTTTGCTTATACGGGTGAGAAATTTGTACAGAATTTTGTGGCTGTCTAGGTTTGAAAGACAGGTGTCTTCTAAGGAAGGCAGGAGCCTCCCTTGGAATGGAGAATGTAACCCCCTTCCCTCCAAATCACTATAATTTTGAAATTAAGGGGCTTTCAGGCAACAACATGAGGAATAGGAGTAACAGTTCTTTACTTATATATATAGATATATAGATAGATATATATACACATATATAGCAAGGCAAACGAAACAACAATAACTATGACTAACAACAAACAGAACCAGAACCCAGTGCAGCCTTCTCGGCTGTCGGGCACTTTCCCCTTTGGTGCAGTTCCGGTCACGGCCGGCAGGGGCGCTGGCGGCTCCCGGTGAGCGGGGCGGGTGCGATGGTTCCCCCGGGGCTGCAGGGGGCGCTCCGCAGCGAGCTCGGGGGCCACGTAGCAATGGCGGACGTGCCCGAGCCAGGAAAGGATGGAAGAAAGGCGTCACAAACCCCTGGGCAGCCGATCCTGGTGCCTCAGCAGGACCCCCGGGAACAGCAGGCTGGAACAGCAGTGACGAACTCAAAATCTCGGGCGATAGACGAGATGCACGGAGCTCCGGAGAAATCCGGCAGGTCTCGGCAGGCAGGGGGTGCGGCGCTGTCAGTGCCACAGTGTAGCAAAAAGCCTCAAAGCAGCAGCAGAGGAAGGGTAGGAGCGGTGGAGGCAGGGCAGCTGCCTCTCGGTAGAGCAGGGGAAGGCGGGCCTGGGGTCCCCGGCCCCCTGAGGCACCCAAGCAGATGGTGAAAAGGGTCCCTATGCAAATGGCCGCTCCAGTGAGCAAACTCCACTCACGGTAGAAAGGAAGGCAGCAGAAGACAGGACCCCGCAGTGACGGTGAGTTCTCCCTACAGCGACTGCAGCCTCTCCTTCCCCTCCGAACGCCGGAAGAAAGAAGAACCTAGGCACTGTACCCAACCTCTTGTCTCAGTTCAAAATCTCGTGGCATTTTCCTCCCTCACCAGAGAAGAAAAAAGTAAAAAGAGGACAAACTGGCCTCCCGCTCCCATGGCCATGTCCTTTGTCTTCCTTAAGCATCCAGCAATCGTCCCTTAGCATGGGGAAAAAATTCTTTAAGAGGGAAAGAAAGGAACAAACAAACAAACAAAAGAACTCGTAAAAACCCCCAACAGTGGCTAAGAGAGAGCTTTCTACCTTTGGCTGAAGTCATGCTGTACATTTCTCAAAGGCACTGAGAGATTGGGGGGATTGAGAAAAAAAATACTGTACCCAGTGTAACTGCTTCCTGGCCATGATATTATGGTTACTGGAAAAGCACCTCTAAGTATTGATTATAATACCATCTCCTGGGCTGCTGGACTATATTTTGAGGCACACTTATTCTGACTTTCACTGACTGACCTCTTTTTATCTACTGGAAATGTGTTGTGCAAAGACCTACACAAGAGAAACAAATGACTTTAGGACAAGGTACAGAACTACAAATGGGATTACAACATGTTTTGTTTTTCTTTTCAATCACACATATAAATGTTTAACTGGGACACAACATCATGAACTGTGGAATATGTGTGAACCTAGTTCTCACAGTTAAAACCATGCAGAGTGTGGGAAAACCAGAACCTTTGCTATAGAGAGAGAGGCCTCTTCTGAGCTAAATGGATTACATCTGAGACATCACAATAATGTGCAAGAGGAGGAAAGAATTGATGATTACAGTGTCAGATACATACAGCTCTCAGAACATAGCAGAAATCATAGGTTGTAAACATAATTGGCAGAGTGCACCCAAAAGTAAGTTCACAGGGACATATTTTCATTCTGTGCAAACACCATGAGGCTAACTGCTTTAGTTGCAGTACTAACCAGGAGCAGAGTTCAGGCTTTCAAAATTATATGGTACTGTCAATTGCAAAAACTGCAAAAGACATGCAAACATCATGTCTTACTTTCAGGCAGGCTGAAGACAAAATCTGTGCAGCAGTTTAGTGTTTACTGTATTTATTGTATATCCTTGAAACACTATCCTTGGGAGCTGAGTAATCAATGTCAGCAAAGAAATGCTATGGCTTTTCCCCTCTGACTTTTCCTGCTTTAGTGCATGTTGCATACATTCTCCTAGTGTTGTGACCATCTGAAAAGATAGGTGTTTATAAAGGTACAAAAATAATTTTCAAGGAGATGACAATTTTAAAAAAAAAATTTTTAGCCTCTGTCAAAACTATCTAGAAGACAAGCACAAAGATCAAGGGCAGGAGATTCTGACTCCTCTCCAGAGCTGCCCATCTCTGCTTGGGTTGCTAGACCGTTCAACCACCAGACCTTTCATTAGGAAAGGTCCCCCTATAATTCATCCTTTCCGTTCTGATTGTTACCACTGTTACTGATCTGGGTATCCCTCAATAGTTGTGGTATCTATTTGCAACATGCATCGCTGGTAGTGAAAGATTCCAATTGCTGTGAAGAGGATATGGGTTGAGAAAGCTCTGTTTTCCTTGTGAACCCAGAGGGGTGCGGTATTTGCTGCAGCTAGCAATTCTGCCCAGCATGGTTCCAGCACTAGGGCCAAAGTGGGAAGCCCCACAACCAAAAATGGCCACATGGAGCTATTTGGAGTTGCCATGCACATTTGCATCTGGGACACTTTTATATATGCTGTGGCCTCTTACTATGTGATGCAGAAATTGTATTTTTTATGTATTTGCTCTCATTTCTCCCTTAGATTCCAGGTATATGTAGCAGGGAGTTGGTGGGTTAAGAGCCAATTCCATGACCATCCATCTGGTTGTACCAGAAAGCACAAGGTGAAAACTGAGCACATTTATTCTGAGAAAGATCTGCTACTAACAAGTGACTGAAAGCAAGTAAATCCTAAGAAGAATATGTTTTCCAACATTTCAGCTCATGATTAAGACATCATAATTAAGACAAAGTATCAAAAGAAGAAAAGCGAACAGCAGAGCCACTGAAGACTGTACCATGTTCCCAGCATTCGGGGGATGCGGTCTGCTCTAACCAAACCCTATGGAAATGGTAGGTGAAAGGAAATAGCCATGCAAAGAAATATGAAAGTCTTCTGTAGTTTTAATTACCTCTAATACATGGCCATGACAGTTTGGTCAGAGAAGAACAAAGGAAAATGAGTCCCATTGGTGCCTTCTTCCTACTGTTCAGCCTTTTTCCTGTCCCTTGCAATGCATGCACCGCTGTCATGGGATTTCTGGTTGTGATGTACAAATGAGTTCCTATGGGAATTTAAAAGTTATTCCCGTGAAACTGATTTTGGAATAATGAGAAGAGTTTCCCTGAAACTGTGATTATTTATGAAAAGGTTGCCTGTTCCTGTAAAAAGAGAGGGAAGGAGGGAAAAAAACCACAATATATTCATAAACCAGAAGGAATAAATAAGTTGTTCTGTTTCTAACTAATTTTTATTATAAATTTTTCTTTCTTTAAAATTACATCCTCTTCCAGCAGACTTGAATTTTTTGTAAGAAACCCTGTTAATAATTTCCTTCCTTTTCAGTTGTTGTCACTGTACTCTGTGATTTACTACAGGAAAGGTATTTTATTTTTGACTTCCTGAACTGCCTGCAAGCAGATCTGGTGGAATCTGGTGACCTCCTGAAAGGCACAATTTTGGTTGCTGGTCTACCCAGCCATGCTAAATTTATCTAAACAAGTTTTATATATCTAGAGATGCCAGAGAAGAAGATGTTTCATGTTTACTCAGGGTCTTTTGTCATCAGGCACTAAAGAACAAACTTAACACATCCAAAGCCACATACCTTTTAAAAAGATACTTACATTAGATTTGGTTAAGAATCACACTTTTGTCAAGCTAGATATTTTACTGATTAAATTACTGATTGGTAGCTGTGCAAGCAGGCTCAGTCCTGATTCTCTTTTCATCTCTTCATCAGAAGGAGAAACTGATCTTTAGCAGATATTACTGTTCCCTTTGTTTTCTTCCTCTCCCATGTGTGTAACAAAACTGTTTCTTGATTATTCTCTTGACTTAAAACCTTTAGTGACTGGGAGAGAGTAATGAAGAGAGAGGGTGGGGTAGTGGGGACTCAGAAGTAGGAGGCATGTTTGTATGTGGAGATTTAAAGAAGGCGGCAGAGAGCAAAGGAGATCTTGAACAGGAAGGACCAAAAGTTGGATATGAAGGCAAGAGCTGCAAGGAAAAGTGGCAGAGAAGAGAAACAAAAATAGCTGAGGAAATTAAAGATGGGGTGAGGAAGAGACAGGGAGATCGAGCAAAAGATGAAAACCCAAGAAAAGATAACTTACCACAAGCTGCATAAATTTCTGTAATATGTATGTGTTGACTTAAATTTCATCCAGAATTTATGCATCTAGGCTTCCTACTTAAGTATTCCAGAAGATAATGTATTCAACCCATTTTATAATTGGCTACTGCTGTTTGCCGGCTACAGAGGGAGCTCAGGTTAAACTTGAAGGCCAGCTTTTAGCTGGCTCAAATTTGCCAAAATTATTTCTACTTACTGTATTAGAGCCTGATTTTTTTTTTTAATTGTAAAAGATGTGGCTTTCTTAGAGATCACTTGGTATTCTTACAGGATCAGGATGGAACTGTAGGTCAGCAAACTTGGTGGGGGAAGAAAAACTGTTTATGTTAAAATAGTTTAGCTTGACACTTACACTTTCTTCACACATGTGAAAAGACTATAACGGTGTTTGTGTTTTGCTTTGTATGTCACTAAAGAACTCTAATAGCATTTTAGAGATCTTGCCAAATTGTAGGGTGTAAATATAAATATAGGACAGGTCTCTGAGCACAGCATTTTAGAATGGAGATTTAAAAAAAAATTGTGATTATATAAGAAACTTAATTCTGTTAATAAGCTGTCCCAGTCTTCACACTTGTTTTAGGAGATCATAATTATTTCACTTGCCATAACTGAGAATATAAACCTGAGTTACTCTTATTCAATGTGAATTAAAGGGTCTAAATATGTTTCTTTTTCTTCTGATTTCGTATCTAGCAGCACTGAAAGCTATGGTCTTGTCTTCCAGTTGAGAAGGGGAAGTATTGCTTTGAATTCAGTTGTGTTAATCCTGAAGATTTGTGGAAAAAAACCACTGCTAATTGTTTTTGAGGGGAGAAATGAAGAATTTTTCACACACATGTGCTTTTCCCATGTTTAAATGTCTGTCTGTAAGTGCAGGTGTTTCTCAGTCTTCTTGTTTCAAAGTGAAGTATTATGAATTTTTCTTTTTGCTTCCTTGAAAAAGTCTTGAGTGGGACCCACTAGAAAATGAGTATAAATAATTTTGCCAAAATGTGGCAAATAGTCTTGGGCACTTAGGACCATCACAGGATTTAGGTTCAATTGTGTATCTTCTTGCAAAGTCAGAAGTTTATGGTAATGTTTGCCTCAGCTGTGTGAAGGCAAAAAACCCAATGTGGTTATTTTGCTTATGTGAAAGATTAAAACACATGAAAAAGAAGAAGGATATAGAATATTTCCATGGGAAATGAATGCATTAAGTAGGCAAGCAAAGTTTCACATCGGAAGGAAGAACTACTTACTGAAATAGATGGCCTTGGGATTAAATATTTCATCTTCCTCCCTACATCTCTGAAGACTGAAACGTGCAAATGAAATTAGCACGGTACATCCTGACACAGACAGCCAAAAGCCTTTTCTATGTTTTCTGCATGATTCCACACCTGTGCTTAGTGATTTTTATTATAAAGTCTGTAAAAAGTGAAATGTGTGAATGTGTGCATGTGTGCTTGGTGCTCCAAATTGAAACTTCCTGTAACCATTTCTCTGGACACTGCTGCAGCATGCTCCAGTAACTCCTTGTTATATGTGTCCTGTTTGTGTAGACAGCAACCTCATGCTGACCGAAGCTGTGGCAGTATTTTATGTTGCTCAGAACAGCATCAAATTTTGTATGAACATTTGTCAGGTGCCAATGCACTGACCTAATCCTGGAGGGAATAAAAATCTATAGTAGTCATTAATTAGTTAATTATGTTTAGTTATATAAAATATTAATTAATTGTTCTAATTAGTTATTAATTATTAGCAACTCTGTCCGACATGCGTGTTTAGAAGAGAGCACATGGTTTTTGCAGCGTTAGTGTACCATCTATCATCTGCTGTTGCAGGGGAGAAACGCAACAGAAGAGTCGTGCCCGGGCGCAAGCCTGCGGAGAGTGGGCGCTTGTCGCCACGGGAGGGCACTGCAATCCTCTCATTCCATCGGCCCTCCTGAGGCAGGGCCACATTTCTAGGAAATATTTTAAAGTTTCAGGAAGAAGCTCGAAATTTTTGCTTTTTTTTAAACATCGAAAAGCTATCTCCTCCTCATTCTAGGTCTAATAAAGTAACCTCTCACTTTAATTGTATTCCAGCATCTACACGTTTACAAGGTTTCATAGCAGTTACCATGAACAGTTTGTGACTTGATCATCTTTCACTATTACTCCATCCTTTTCACTCTCCTTAATTAAGTATCAGTGCCTCTTGTTTCCCTGTCCATGCTTTTACATTCCTCTTTATCCTTATTTTTCAGAGTGACCATGTATTATTTTATTTATTGTAACCAAAATAGAGGAGTGAGACCATAACACAATCCTATACAAACCATTTATATTTAAGATAATATTTATGTAAGTCAAGAAAAGGCAATATTAAGGATGCCCATGCAAAGAACCCAAAGGAAAGCAAAACCCAAACCCAAACTCACCACCAAGAACAGATGCAAACATTTTTTCCTTACGCCTATGAATAACTCCTCTGTAATCTGTAGTTAGCCTGAATAAATTTGTAACCTGAAAAGTAAATATCTATTTAACTTGAAGATTTCTCTGGTGAAAACGGAACTGCTTAAAAGAGAAAGTCTGGAATCTATCAGACCACAACCTGAAAAGCAATTTTATCAATGTTTCCAGAAACAGAAATTTTTTTGATAATTATTGCTCTTGTAATATACCCCACTTTTGGTTATAACAAATGTTCTTTTCTTTACGTGTGATAAAAGCTGTCTGCACCAGCTCTGCACCAGAGACATCTCTCTGGATTAAATATTACATGCCAAAGAACCTGACTAATTTTTTTCAAACTTGGAGCCATTTAAAATGGCACGGCTGGAAGTCAGGGGAAGTGACTCTGAATGGAGTGCAAGCATAGAGATATTCAGCATCACATGCCTGTTTTGCTACTCTTTCCAGACTGATATTCCTGCTAATTTTTAACTTGTAAGCAAGCTGCTTCCATAAAATAAATTATGTCGTCTGACAACCTGACTTTGTTATATATAATGTGACATTTCCAAGCTTTTGCTCTGCAGTCTGAAGAGCTGTACATGGTGAATAATCCCAGGGCTGCTTCTAATCCCTCTCCTTGAGCTACCATGGCCATTGCTTAACCATAAACAAGTTAGTCTCCATCTGCTGGTTTCTGTACCTCTCTACGTTTTGTATCTGTGTGAGTTTGACTGGTCCTTGATTCACCTGACACTAGAAAAGGAGCAGCAAAACATTAGAGATTGCATGTTCATTGCTGATGGAGAGAATCTTGTCTGAAATGTTACAGTATTTTTGAAATCTAAATGAAATGAATGAGAAACAAAAAAGCTTCTTTTTCCCTTCAATGCTTGTAATTTGATGCTGTCCTTGGTCCACACAACACACAAACATAGGTTGTGAAGATTTCCTTCAGAGACTGTTGTTTAATGGTAACTTCTGCTTAGAATATGAAGAAAAAGAGAAGGGGAAAACTTTCACTAATGTAGGATTCACTTAGAGGACTTCAGCTGTCTTAAAGGTACTGTCCCAGGTTTTCACCCAGTTTATCATTATGCCTCAAGAGGCAGAGGTAGTGAGGGAGAATGAACCCTCGTTCACCAGGAATGGGGTGATTACAGGACAGCGGACAAGAGGAAAGGGGAAGGCAGAGGCCAAATATATGGCAGGTTTGTGAAAGGAAGAACTGTTTTGTTGATACATGTCCCTCTTACTATCTAAGGACAAACCTAAGGTTGAATTCAGCTGTGGCAAACACTGTTTTTCTCTTTTGTACTCTAGATGCTGAAGCTTGTGTTTCTTTACTGTGGTTTAGACTGTGGAGAGTCAATTATGTGAATGGCTTTGGTTTGGGAAAGGAGGAAAGCAAAGTAGTAAGTGCATTTAAAACAGACATAAACAGCAAAGTTAACTAGGTCTGTTTTCCTGAGCTTTAGTGTCTTGAGGTCAGTCTCTTGAGTGGACTTGATGAACAAGGACGTGCTCTCAGGATTGCATTGATGGAGGTGTCCTGTCCCGCTGTAAAAGGGGGAGTCGGGGAGGATTCTTTTTGATAGATTTCTCGGACAAAAATGAAGCGCAAATGCGGCTAAATTATGTCTGAGAACTGTTTATTGATGAAGAAGGGTAAGTGTCCTTACCGAAGGGGGATAGAAAAGAGAGCAGAGAGGGGAAAAGAGACAGAGAGAGAAACAGAAGACAGGAACAGCGTTACCGCATGAACCCCGAGCGCTCTGTCAGCGTCAGCACGGCAGATGAAGCGCGTGTGCTGCAAGCCAAGGCAAGCCCGCGGGTCTCTCGTGAGCAGTTGGGCACTATTTCCAAGCACCTGCGGCAGTGGGTCTCCAGCATTGGCAGCAAGCTGCAGCGAGCCTGGCCAGCTCTTGCGAGGGGCTGGGTGAAGGCAGCGGCTGCGGGCCGGCTGCCACGGGCTGGTACTGCGGCGGGCAGGTGCGGCGGGCAACACGGGAAACACGGCGGTGGCTGCGGCTGGGTGCAGGTGGTGTCTACTCCGTCGGGGAAGCAGCAGAGCATCAGGTCGTTGCCGCGACAAGCTGCCTCGCGGAAGCAGTGAAGCAGGGCAGAACAGGTGCGGACAGGGAAGCAGGACCACAGGACGGAAAAGGCGAGGGTGGGAGGAGGGCTAAGCTGACCCTCCGGGCGAATCCTGGCTCCCTCCAAGAAACCCAAAGAAAAATGGCCCACGTTTGTGTTGCAGTTAACTGCTTTTATGTGCTAAGGCTCCTCCCGCAGCCTGATTTCCCGGGCGTTTTTTCCCGGGCATTTTTCCCGGGCATCCGGGCATCTGCCCCACCGGCCAGTGGAGGGTCGCTTTCAGCCCAGTCGTGGAAGCTTCTCTCCCCTGCCAGGGACTTGGCTGCCAGGCGAAGTCCCCCTGGGGACAGGGCTGCCAGCACGTGTACAGCCCTTATAGGAATGCTTCACCTCATGTATAACATATGTTGAGGCATAAATAAAAATCAGATTGGTCCCTCTCAGGAGGCATTAGCATAGTTTGCATCCTTCAGCTACCTCCTGTTTTCAGGAAATCTGAATGAACTATCCAGGACTGAAGTTGCTGAGTTTGAAAACTGCTAGAAAAAACGATTAAGACGGATATCTAAAGCAAGGTGATTTTTGTACTCACAAGTAATAGTTATAAAACCTAGCTAAAAATAAGAGTAACAGAGACAAATGCATTGTGCAAGGCCACCACAACCAAATTCCTGGTTAGATCTGCTGCCTCACACTATACCTAGCAGTGAATTTTCAACTTGTCAAGAATTAGACAAGAAAGTGTTTTATAGTGATTACTCTACTGCTATTACTGAAAGGCATCTGGGAATACATGAACAGCTCCAGCCAAAGCTGAGTCAGAAAAATCTAGCAAATTTGCATGAGGGTGCTCTGTAATAGCTATGTTTAAAAACCTCAGGCTGTTCTGATGTCACTGAGAGGTACTTTTTAAGAGGAGTAAATAGAAATTCAACACACTGTCATGGTTTAACCCCAGCCAGCAGCCAAGCGACATGCAGCCGCTCACTCACTCCCCCATCAGCAGGACTGAGGAGAGAGTGGGAAAAGTAAAAGCTAGAAAACTCGTGGTTTGAGATAAAGACAGTTTAACAGGGAAAGCAAAAGCCATGCACACAAGCAAAGCAAATCAAGGAATTAATTAACTGCTTCCCGTGGATAGGCAGATGTTCAGCCATCCCCAGGAAAGCAGAGCCTCACCAAACATAACAGTTACTTGGGAAGACAAACACCATCAGTCCAAATGTCTTCCCCTTCCTCCTTCCCTCCACTTTATAAACTGAGCATGATGTCATATCTGGAATATTCCTTGGGTCAGTTTGGGTCACCTGTCCTGGCTGTGTCTCCTCCCAACTACCCCCAACTTCCTTGCCAGTGTGGCAGAACAAAAAGCAGAAAAGGCCTTGGCTCTGCATAAGCACTGCTCAGCAACAACAAAAACATCTCTATTATCATCACTGTGTTCAGCACAAATCTAGAGCATAGTCCCATACCAGCCACTGTGAAGAAATTTAACTCTACTCAGCCAAAACCAGCACATATTCTCTTTCATGATCATTAAACCTTTATTACTGTTAAATATTTTTTATAAAGAATATTCAGATTACAGGCAAAATTGCCACTGCAATCTTTTACCTTGCTATAAAATTTTAAGTAATTTCATTTTGATTTTAACTGCTCTAGCTGATTATTAGAGACAGTAAAGGAATCACCTTTGAGGCAGGTGCCATTTGACCCATTTATTCCTTGGGGAAAAGAAAGCTATTGACTAGCAAGCTTCACAGAGGAGCTGAAAACTCCTCTTGTAATGGTCAGTATAACTTCAGAAATTAGGATGACTTGGTGAAACATCTGAATAGCCTTACTAGAAGGGAAGAGCCAGAGATGTGTCGCTGTAGAGCCCGGGACGAAGAGAAAGGACACGACCAAAGTCCAGAGAAAATGGCTGATTTAATTAATTATAAATCAGTTTTTATAAGTTGAGTTGCCAGCATGGCAAAAGATTATTGGACCTCTGACCAACCACCCATCAGGGTGATTGGTCAGTCCACACAACACCCATTTCAAAATATTTCTTGTTAGGATATCATAACAATTCCTTGAAAAACAACAGGTGCAAAGATAGAAAAATAGTTTACAAAAACCCTTAACAGTACTTTGCATAGTTTCTGTGAGAACCTTATGTTTCTCACAGACTGCAGCAGAAGGTTGAAAAATCCCTCTGCTAAAGCTTTTCAGTGTCCACAGAGATGCTGCCCCCAGAGTCCCTCACTAAACACATTCTTTTTTCAAGTGTCAGCCATAATTACCTGCGTTTCCACTGTACTCAGAAAGTGAATGCTTTGGCACAATATGCTGTTGATTGTGTGCTTCATATTACAGACACTGACACACTGCCAGTGGTTTCCCATGTAATCAACAGACACAGCTATGCAGGCTCACAGTGTCCTCCAGGTGTCAGTGGCTAAATCCATGTTGTAAGTATGGTGTTTAGGGGTTTTTTATTTCTCGTTGGTACTCCTTTCTTTATTTTGTTATTTACAACTCTGAGTTTTCTTGGTGAGAAAGAATAAGAAAAGTGATCAATATTTTATCTTTCTGTGTAATTTTAAATTATTTTCTTTCCTGTTAGTCTTCCTTTTTTTGGCAGTGATTTTGTTGTATAATAGCACAGTGAAGTCCTTGGAACTTGTCTTGAATATGTCTTTCCTTGCTGACTGCAATGAAAGGAAGCGTTATGTATGTGAGGCTATAGAATGAGTTGAATGGAAGGAGATGGTTTAAGATATGCAGTGATGTGTCCTACTATGCATAAGTCCCGTACATTTAATAGGTGCCTATTGAGCTTCAGAAGAAGGTGTAAATTATCTGTGGGACACCCAGATCCTGACATCACTGTTACAGCTGTCTGCCTGCAGCATTGTGAAAGCTGAAGTCCAAAGAGAGGTGGCATAAATACCTCAAGTCCAAGACGTCATCAAAATGTGTGTAAATTATTTAAACCACTGTAAAGACTTACTCTGAAGAAAGATGCTAGTGTTCTAATTTCTAATTCTAATTTCTGGAACTAGTGTTTTAGTTTCTAATCCGTCAGTTAGTTACTTTTGCTAGATTCTTTCCTCCTAACATGGGCAAAACGTTTTTGTTAGGTATTATTTATCTACCAAAAAACCCCCCCAAACTAAATAGGAGTTAGTCTTACTGCTAAAATCAAAGTAATTTACACTTAATAGGAATTTGAATAAATCAGAATTAAATATGAAATCTGATAATCTGGAAATAGTTCTAAAAATGTGTCTTAGGTTACAATGTAAGATGTAACGAAAAGTATGTATTCTATCACTATCTATTAAAACCAGATGGGGCAACGTTCTTTATCTCTTCCATGACGCATCCCTGATAACTCCCTCCAGAGGGATATCTTCTGTTAATGGGCTATCAAGCCTCACTGCATGACTCATAAAATTACATCATCCCATTGTGAGATGCTCCACCCAGGGGGAGGAACCAAGCATTCCTACCTGGATATAATCTGAGGTTTGGAACACCACAGTCAGCCCTACCTACTGGGTTCCCAGAGGACAAGAGCTACTACTGGACCTTCACAGAAAGACCAGACCCTTCTACAGGATCACTGCTTCAACAGGACCACTTCACCTGGGCTTCTACTACCACCCTGACTAACAGGGTGTCAGGTTGTATCCTGACTCTGTCAGTGTTCTTGTACTATTGCATTTATTTTAATTTTCCTATTAAATTATAATTCTGACTTGTGTTCTCCCATTGGTTTGTTTTCAAACTAGTACAAAATGGAACAAAGGAGAAGAAAATTACAAACTTAGCAAAGGAGGGTGATTTAACATGACTGTGCAGGTATAGGCATTTATGGAAATAGAATGGTTTGATCTAAGTAAGAGGGCAGAAAATTGGTAGAAACTAATGTAATTCTGCTTTATATGGTACCTAGAGTTTATGTGCAAATACTCTGACAGAAAGCCCTCAGGTTCTAAGGGCTACAGGCCTTACAGATCAAGAAGAAGCTAGGAGTAGATCCCATTTAGGATGAACTGTGCTGTTAAATTAAAGAATGAGCACATTCATAATTGACAAGAAGGTGGACACTAGCAAATATAAAGCAAAGCAGGCACTGTATACGTAAGCTTTAATAGCAGCTACATATGTGGTGATCAAAGCTGAAGATAATAAAATAGTGCTATAAAGTCAGGGAAAACCGTTAATTCAGAAGAAATAAGAACCCCAGGTATTAATCCCAATAGTATTCATGGTGGAAAGGACAAAAAATGTAACAGGGAATTCCACTAGAAATGAAAGAGTTGTTCATGGGTAAACCTTAATTTCAAAGCACAGCACTCTTCAAACTTGATTAATTTCTCAGTTGTTCCAAAGTAGTTATTTACATGATCCCCTGATTGCTCTGTCAAGGTTGTTCTGAACAGCAGACAAAATTCCTATCTTCAAAATTTTGGATAGCACTTTAATGGCAAAATTATTATGGAGAGTACTCCTAGTAAGGAGAAGGCAGTGGGTGACAGGACAGGGCTTACAAGACCTGGGCATGGGTTAATACGCTAGGAATAATTGTTATATGTGCTTGTAAAGGTGTCGCTATAGAGGCGGACACAACACAGACGAACCCCAGGAATAGGTTTAAGCAGAAGGCTCTTTATTCAGAATTCCAGAGACATTTTATAGACTTTGCTATGTTTATCATTCATGTTACTCAACTATTGGCTGCTTAACTACTAGAATAGATTCATTGGCTATCATTTAGCTAAAATACACTATTATTAGTTACCAGTAACATAAGCATCCTAAGCATTCTAAGCATCTAGAAAACACCAGCTGCACCTTTGCTGTTTTGGTTTCTTGCTTCTGTTGGCACTAAGTTTCTCATGGGTACAAATGAATTGTGCTACGATCAATGTTGGAGCCAGACAGGCTTGCTGACCTGCTGTTAATTCCCACAGTAAAGGCTTGTACAGATTCACTGTATATCACTTTCAGTCATAACTCACCAAAAAATAGCAAGATGTGTTGGATGTAAGAATAAATACATGGATATAATTATACCTAAAGTCACTGGTATTGTGGTAAACTGTTACACACATACAACCACTTACCCCTTCTAATGCAGCTAGGGCTTAGCCGTAAGCAAGTGCTGTTATCTCAACTATACAAAATAAGCAGTGAACTTAACATAGCTCTTGCCAAACGTGTCTGGTTTGAGTGATTACCAAAGCTCAAACTGAAATGCAGTTTATTTATCATTTTTAGCATTTCATCTATTTCTTCAACATGGACAGATGAAACTGAATTGGCTGAGTCTCTGTTCAGTAATCTCTGCTGTTGGAAGTACTTGGGCAGAATAATAGTAGGGCACTTGTACTTGCACTGCTGATTAAACTTGGCCCTGGGATCTAAATCAAGGAAAAGAAAGTAGCCTTCCTTTGAACAAAGGCATTCTCTTTCTTTACTTGAGTTTAGTTTCAGATATATCATAACCAAATGTCGGACATGAGATCCCCCTCCACTCCCATACTTAAAAATTACAGAGCAGTAGTTGGTAGAATTCCTTGGGGCACAAGAGTTAAGGTTGCATGAAGTGTACGCCTGAGGTTTCTGAGGCAACATTTGCAAACAATAAATGATCTGTTTTTATCTTAGTTCCTTTGGGGAATATTTTTTGTATACTTTGGTTAACTGATATATGGATTGTAAGTGTGTGCCTCTATGTGTATATATAAATACATACTCACAATTAGCCCCAGGCAGAAAAGCAAATAAATTGCTAAAGGTCAACAGCTGTTGCTGAGCCCATAGGAAGAGGCTCTCTGTTGATGAACTAAGGAATTATGTTCTCTTAGTTATGTTCACTCAGATAAGTTAGCTGAATGTGAAGGAAGAGTCCTCTTGATGTCTGTTGAGGTGCTAACTAACATATCTTAAAGACATGCTTGCTGCTCATATTGTAACTTATCCCTAGAATGCATCATGGTAGTGTCCTAGGTGACCCAAAAAATGTGTACTATATTCCGTGTTTCCTCTACGTCCATCTGCACTGTTTGTGTTACTGTCACTTTAAGAGTCGACAACCTGGGAAATGGAACTTTAGCGTTTTACCACAGTTCACAGAAAATGGGGGGTCCGGGGTCCCTTTAAAAGACAGGGAACAGACATGCAGAGACCACTCTGGTCTCTCTCTGGGCTTCCAAGGAAGTTGCTTCGGGCAGCTCCCTGATTAGAATCCTGAGAGGCTAAATTTTGCAATCCAAAGCCCTTCTGCAGTGTGCCAAGATGGGACTGGCGGGGCCTGGGGCCACCATTCCTCAGTGCTCCACGGGTCTGATTTCTTCTCCCCCTTCCTCCTCTTTGGGACAGGGACCTGTGACAGCAGCAGCGACATCGGCTGAGTGCAACAGGTGGCAGGAGGAGGCAGCGAGCAGCTGCACTGACCTCACACACACATGCACCACTACGGTCATTAAAATGAAGCAGGGGAGCCGACACTCTGGGGCCAGAGCCCCCCAAAGCAATGCCAGCACACCCTATCTGCCACCAGAACTGCTTCCTGTTTTTTGTTCCAGGTGGAAGGTTGAGCCAAGCAGGGTTTCTTTGCCATATTGTGTTAGCCTTCTGGTCCATATGGCATGCTACAGTGATCGCCATCTGGCGAGGAGGGGCTTCCCCCCGTCCTGAGTAACCCAAGATATTACTGTATTCAGTATCTTTCTGTGCCCAAAATTGTTATTATCTCTTTTAAAGACAGTACCCCAGGTTTGGGGGATTGCCGGGATTCCTTTAAAAAGTCAGAGTCACCCAAGCAGATCCTCTTTTGCCTCGTGGTCTTTGCTCCAGGCAAAGGCTCTGCTTTGGGTTTTTTTTCCTTTCTTTTGTTCCTCTCTTGTATCTTGGCCTGCCTCAAGACAAATTCTGGGAGTGTCTGACTGTGGCCAGGACATTGTACCAAGAGGAGTGGAGCAGCCCTGCTCTGTGCGGTCCCCAGCCCACCAGCAGCGCCCAGCTCAGGCAAGAAGGGAGAGTTGCTCCAGCCCAGCTGGCCTTGCCTTACTTTGCAGTCTCCTGCCTGCCAAGAGGATGGCAAAGTCTCTTCATGAGTTGTAGCCCTTGACTGAGTACCAGCTGCTGGAGTGTGCCAGCTGCCTTTGTTGATGGAGTTTCCACTGCTGGAGAGATAAGGGGTAGGGTGGCAGGGCTACTGCCATTTTTCTCTTTGTCTTTTGAGCCATGAGCTTGGCTGTGGAGCAGCCATCTTGGTGGGAGGTGTCACTGCCATTTTCTCTTTGTTCCTAGGGAAATTGGGCAGATTTAGCAGTTTTGTATCTAATGATTATTTACTGTTATTTTTTGCCTATCGCCGTTTCGCTTGTCAGTAAAATGCTATTTTTTCACTTACATCTATTCGTATTAATTTCTCCTTATGGAGGGCAAGGGATTGGTCAAAACTAAGAGGAGGTAACTCATGTTAGAGTGTCTCTCTTAAATTGTCTTAAACCAAGACACCTGGCATCTTGTTTTCTTTGTTCCTGGGGAGTCCAAGGGTTTCAGAACCTTTGTGTCTAGTGGTTATTGCTGTTTTCTTGGCTGCTGTTGTTTGTTTTCTAGTAAACTGTTATTTTTTCACTTATCTCTCCTTGCATTCTTGTCTCCTTATTGATGACAGAGGAGTGGTTAAAACTAAGGGGAGGTAGCTCAGTTTGGAGTCTCCACTCCCTATAATTGTGTTAAACTAAGGTGGCCTGATAACTTGTCTTCAGATGTTCTGTGAAGCTATAAACACAACATTGGTTAGAGCATGGTGCTAATAACACCAAAGTTGCAGGTTCAATCCCTGTATGGACCAGTCACTTAAGAGCTGGACTTGATGATCCCTGTGGGTCTCTCCCATATCAGAATGTTCCGTGATTATGTGAACAACACTATGATCTCAAAATACAGCCTTTAGTGTATTTAGAGCTGTTCGAGATTTTGTTGTACCTTTTTTATGGGGTCTGTTTAAAATAGAACCTTAGAAGTCTACCAAGTGTCTTTTTCTAGACCCTCTCTCCTCCACTTACTGCATTTTTTCAGTAAGTGTTGGAAGAGAAAGGAAAAAGCAGTCACTAAAATCTGAGTCATGCAGTTAGGCTACCACTGTACATCTGTCTGATATTGGAGTAGGCATAGGAATGAACCAAAATAACTATAAACTTGATCAAGCTTGAAAGAGAAAATTCCCTTATTGTGAAAGAAATTTGAGTGAGGGATAACATTCCTTATTTTAGGTTTAGTTCTGTTCTCCATACTGAAGACGGAAAAGCATTGTACCTAGTTCATTTCAGAGATGCTGCTTTTGGAATAATGCGAGATCAAGAAGATCTGTCAGTCTGTAAATCTGATATACATCAGCTATTCTGGTGACATAGGTAAATAACTAGATATGTCTGGGCCATAGCAAGTTTCTGTAGTTCTAGGCAACATCTTCTTCTGCCGGTAGCTTTGAGAAAATGGATGTTCTTGCCTGTACTGTTCATTTAATCTAGAATCTTGCAATAATTTGGTGTATTTATAATGTTCTGAAGATAAGTAAATAATATGTTAATCCCAGTTTTCTTCATTATAGGGAAAGTTCCTGGTTCTGGATAAAGGCTTGAAAACGTGAACTTTCCAGGCTGACAAAACAGATAGCAAAGAAAGGGAATTAAAATTAATATTATCATGGATAAAGGGGGAGTTCATCTCACAATTTTGTCTTGCTCTGCATTTTAAAGTTGTAAAGTTGGACTGGCACAGCCATGTCAACTGGAGTCCTTTTAGGGAAAATACCTTTTTCTAAACTGATGGAGCACTGCTGACAAAGCCTCAGTGGACACGGAGGCCTCCAGCAGAAGGGTAATTCTCTGTGTGTAGTTCATATTGTTTGAACAGGTGAGATGGCTGTAGTGGCAAAAGCGATCCTGTAGACCAGTGCAAAGTAAGTCTGTGGTAGGAAGCTGTGTCAGCATAAGTGGGCCAAAAATGTGGTACAGCACAAATTAGTGGTTCCTAAGCTCTGCTCAAGAAGTTAAGGGCTTTCACAGGTGGCTGAGTGAACCTAGAAACAGCTTGTGCCAGTGCTTCCTGCCACTTATCATAAATAACTTACCCATGTCTCTACTTGTCTAAGACTGGCATAATCTAACAGGTAGGCAGAAAGCAACTTTTCAGAAACTTCTACGGGAAATGACAAATTGTAAGAAGGTTTTTTTTTTTTAAATTGTCTTCAGTGAAAAAGAACCATGAGACAATATGAGCACCAAAGATGCAGTGAAATTATTAAAACATTCTCCATCCCTATAACAGATTTCAATGAAGACTTTCATTGTGTTTTATCCTACATCTTTCTTGACTGGATACTATGCTGACATTTGGTATTGAACAAGTAGGTCATGCGCTTCTCATGTGCCTTATATTGTCACTATGCTAAAATTTTTCCTCCTCATTCAACAGTTATAGTTTTTGTTTGTCTTGCAGAGTTGAATGTAAGCTCTGGGAAAATACAACAGGCTGATTTGTGTCTCATGTTCACTCAGAGTAATGTTGTTCCTTTGTTCTATTTTATTGTAGCTAATTGAATGTAGTTTTCTAATTCATGTGGCTACAGTTGTTATTGCAACTCTTCTGACATTATTGGACAGCACAAGCTCACACCAAACTCGAAATTTGTGTCTTCCTCTTTCCTTGTATGATTCAAACTGGGGAGAAAAGACTATTTTCATTTATAAACTGGAGTGGAGGGGAAAGGATACAGGAATTTGAAATAGAATTGGGTACCTGGAGCCTGGAGGCAGACATGTCTCAACTCACAGGAAGATGTTTTATCAAAAAATGTTGTCTTGTTGCATCCCCCTTTCATAACGTACATTTGCAGGTTAGATTCTACTCTTTGGGGTCTATTCTTTGAATCATGTCATTATGAATTAAAAAGAAGACATCATATTCCCTAAGAAGAGTAACTACCAGACCTATAATTTATGTGAATCATAGATGAGCCATTCAAATCTTTAAAGCTTTTTGTACAGCTGACATTATAATGAAAGTTTAGCTATCTTAGACTGGAGATGGTATGTGGAGTTTTGTAAAAAGCAGCCAGGAGTTGAGTCACTGGACAAAAATTTAGGCTCCTTTGGGCACAGGCATTGGTTTTACATATTACAGAGACATAGCATACTATGTTTAAGACCGGATAATTATTATTGTATTTCATTAAATAAATTTCCTTTTTATAGTATTGTCTTGGTTCGAGGTAGGACAGGGTTAATTTTTGCAGTAGGCAGGGGGGGCATGGCTAGGACCACGAAGTTATTCAATACCACCTCATGTCATTGCCTAGGATGGGGGAAGGAATTCTCTGAATCTCTCTATTTTGTATACTTTTGTTACTGGGATTGTTACTGTTTGTTTTCTTATTTCATTGCTGTTTCCAGTAAATTGTTCTTATCTCAACCCATGATATTTACCTTTTGTGCCTCCATTTCTCCTTTCCAGCTGCCAGATGAAGAGGGGGAGTGAGAGAGGGAGCAAGTGAGCAGTACGTGGGTTTTGGTGGGAATACTAAATTGGGGAATACCAAATTGGGGAATACCATTACTAAACCACAACAGGTATTTAAAGAGTGTGGCTCTATCTACCCTTATCTAAAGAATATTAATTTCAAATTAATGGCTGGAACCCGAGTTGTCTGGCTCCATACTCTAGAAAACAGTGGTGGCTAACCTGCAGTCCATGAAGGTTCTAAATGGACATGTAAACTCATGGCTACTCATCTACAAGGTATTGTAGGACTTCACTGATAATTGCTAGCTGATACTACTGGACCATAACTAGGAGGTAGGATGCTCTGCACAGGCTTGAAGAAAGCTTGCTTTCTCTTCAGTTTAAGGAAATCCTCCCATCTCCACTAATAACTAGTGTAGAGAGTCTAGTACAGGCATGGTTAGCAGAGAAGGGCCATAGTCAGATTAACTTACTAGAGCTAGAAGCTATGTAGGATAGGGGTAGTGTCGAGGTCAGGGTGTCCTTGGAAAGAGGGAGTCTTAGCTGGAACTTGTAAACAGGAGGTAGAAGCAGGATCGCAAGAATGCAGAAGTATAACAAAATGACGCCAATAGCAGCTAGCCAATGATGAGCTTTACTTTTGCAATATGTATGAGCTAGTTAAGAACTGTATTTAATCAACCGCTGTATCTGAAATAAACGAGTTACGCTGATGACCACCTGGTGTCCGCGTCTCCCTTCACCGACAAACTAGTGTACACACATGCTAATGTTGTTCATAGACACTCAACATGTACAGCAGGTTCTGTCTCAGAGCTGTTATCTCCACAGATTGTTCTGAGTTGGGCCCTGTTTCACTGTGTGAAAAAGGGAGGTGGAGGAAGAGAAAGATATTATTTTGAAGCTCCTGTGCCATCAAAAAAACCCCAGCAGTCACCAATGCATATAATATATGGAGCAATGCACTGATATTTGAGGACGCATGTTGCAACATGCTCTAGATTCTCTGTGGTTTTTTTTGAACTTTGTGTAGCCAGTTGCAGAAACTTTAGTATGTCCTGTACCAAACTTCCAGTCATGTTACACTAAGTATATGATACATGGCATTTGATTCAGTTGCCTTCAAGAGCTGAAGAACTGTGTAATTGATCCCTGTGTGTGGAACTTCTGTTTGAGCCCCATGAGAGAACTGATTTGAGTTTTGAGAAGAGTAAAAAAAGCAGCAACTGTTTTATTTTTAATTTCGTTCTCTTTCCTATCAGTTTTCTCTGTATCAAATAACACGACTTCCCTCACTCAGCACCACCAGAATTGCCTCGAAAGCGCTTCTGGAGCTGGTGTTTTTTTTCCTGGACTACAGTTGTGCTAGTATATGTTAAACAAAGCATCAATTATACAATATATTAGAGGCTTTTCTGCAGCCTTCACAATTTTACTTTTAAACTTGCCAATTGCAGTGTTTCTCACTAGTTTCTTCTTAAAGCTTCTTAATGCAAGGGAAAAAAAAAGAGTAGTTCTAGGAAACTGGTGAATAGCAAAATGTTTACTGGAATACGTAAAGTACCAGGCATTTTTTGTTATATCACAGGGCATCAAGTATTGGATTACATGAATACACATATAGTGCTCATTGTATCATAATAATATAAATGAGACAGGCTTAAAACTGCATAGTCCTGCTTTTTACAAATATTTTCAGCATGCCTATACTATCTTGTAGTGAGTGACGTAGACATGCATTTACAAGGGCTTGCCTTGCAAGGTAATAAGCTGCAAAAATGTAATAATTTATTAGGAACATGATAAACCAGTACAAGGAGAAAATGTTGTAAATACTGTGCAGGATTCTTGTTCTTGTCCATTTTTTATTAAAGAATCAGAGTACCAGTAAGAATCAGATAATTTATAGATTTTTCTGCAACACACTGTAGGTATGGACTGAAGTTATTCACAGTTTAGAGATTTTTGTATTTTTCTTTTGATTTTGTACCAACTGAACATTTCAGAAGGTTAATTCAGATTGATGTTTCATTGCTGCACTTGTAACACAATCACTTATGTTTGATAAGTCAGCAGATTTAACATTAGCTTTTGAACCGCCACAGATACCGTGTATCATCTGTACCAGTAAGTCAGTGATGGAAAACAGGTCAGGTGGGTTCATTCCTAGAACATAGAACGTGAGCTTAAATATGGTCAGTTGGTGTGGTAGCTTGAAAATGCATGAAATGGTGACTTAGTGCTCAAAGCTGACATATGCAGGGGCAATTCATAAATCATAGAATGGTGTGGGTTGGAAGGGACCTTACAGATCACCAGTTCTGTGAACAATACATGAATGAGGTGATTATCAGTTGTACAGCACTGCAGCTATAAGGATTTGTTTTGTTGAAAATGAAAATAAGCAATACAACCAGTTACCAGAGTACTCTGACTTTTTCTTGTTGCAAATAAAAATATGGTGGTTGTTCATTCCAGAACACAGAGCTGCTGGGGAGACATTTATGAAACACTGTAAATTCTTATGCTACTGTTTATGTTACATTTGGAGCTACTTAAAATATATTTTGTGATCTCTAACACTGAAGTCAGGTTACAAATTTATATTAAATGGCCTAGTTTGAAAGAGTGTACCGAGTTTTAGGAGACTTGCTCAAGGGAAACTTGGTACCTACCAAGTACTCGATGCAAATATGATCTATATCTATATGCCTTAAGAGTGGTTATAAACATAGCATATGCCATCACTGTATATATTTATGTACATGAAAGACTGCTGTTTTGGTTTGTGTTTGTGTTATTTAAGCAAAACAGCAATAGGACTGAAACCATTTTTCTGTGCCCTGATTTCTGCATAACTTGCTCTCCAAGTTCTTGGTTGCTGGTAAGAATAGATGGTTAGTTTCAACACAGTGATAACTGACTAAGCAATCTCTCTTCCTTCTAATATAAAAACTTTATTTGTTTACCTGATAGTTTACTCAAATTTGGTTGCTTCTGTAGAAACCAGTAAGAATAAAGCACATCAGGGCAAGCGACAACCCAGTGTGTAAGAGGTATGAGTCACTACCATAACTACTCTTACTTCATTCTTTGGAATATTTAAAAGCGTTTGTGATGTCATTAAAGTAGAAGGCAAGACTATTTTGATTAGCAGATTAGCATAGCACACAGCAGATTCCTTGACTCAGCAAGTTTGTGTCTGAGATGAATGTTTAACCTGGTCAGTGACTACATCTCTAGGTAGGTTCAAAAACACTGACACCTCTTTAAAACACAGTCACAGATTTTCTCCTTTCTTATCCTTCCCCATTCCTAGGAAAAAGCGATGAAGTGAGGAACTCACAATATAGAGGTGATAATTACAGCTGTAAACATATAAGAAGATATTATTTACCATAGACATGCTATGAAATGTAAAGAACATTTATGCTAGGCTAATGCTGTGGTATTAACTGAACACACTGAACTTCCTGGCACTGAGCCTTCACATTGCAGATGTTGTGCAAAAATACTTTTTTTTCTTTGGCTAGTGTCACATGTAAAATATGTGCATCTGTAAGCTGGTATCTGCATATATGTGAAGTATTGCCTAAGTGCAAGTATTTCAAAATCATGTGTCAAGAGTGCTAAATCATGATAGCTTACATTTAAAAAAATATAGTAATTTCTGCCTTCTTTCCTTGGAGGTCAAGTTTTGAAACTTTTGCTTGAAAGCTAGAAGGTGATTGTAAATCTGCTTTTGTTTTGTTGGTGTTGCAGGCACTTTGTCTGCCTATTCTCATAATATGAAGCATTGCAAAAAACAGACTTAGCTTTGAACTATGAAACCCAACTCTGGGATCTCTAGATATCTGTTTCTTGGTGGTCCTTTGTCCTCAATGTAATGGAATTGAAAATATTAGTCACTGTATTGCCTACATCAGCCAGGGGAAGTGCCTAGTGCTAGAATAGGCTGGCTGTACATCTAGCCTCTAAGAGTAATATAGTAAGGTATTTATTATTGCTTATCACTTCTATGAGCTTGTTTCTGGAACAAGCTACAATGAGGTCACATCAGTATGGACACTGTTTATATGGCGTCCTAGTCACAAGAGGCATGTTCAAATCCTTTCCTTTGTCACTAGTAGTATGCATTCACCTCTCAAGAGAGGCCTCAGTTACCATCTGATAGTGTGTTGTGTGTTAGCAAACTCAATTCTATTAATTAAATTCCTTTTTGCTTCAGTTAATATTTGATTAAATACATATATATATGCAAGGAATGGCCTCAGGTTATACCTGTTTCAGCTAAATTTCAGGGTACCTTTGGGGGTGAAATTCTGTACCAAAAGAAGGACATGAATTCTCATTTTTTGCATCTGGGGTGAAACCTCTGCTTTCTGAAATGTGGAGCAAAAGGACAGTAGTACCTCTGTTTCCTCCCTGCCCTGCTCTTTGGCTGTGTTATGACATGGAAGTTACTCCTTATGAAGTGGCAGCAGCTGTGAACCAGCAGGTACAGAGAACAGAGCCGTGTGTGTGTGTGTCCTGCCGGAACTCCAGGTGTGAAGCTGCCCTTTCTTGAGCTACTTCAAGGGAGAGGTAATTCTTGTTGTGTAAATTGCATAAATATCAATGCAGTAAAGAACTGTACTTGCATGAACCTATGTACCCAGGGAATCTACAGCCTTAGGCAGCATCTAAGCAGTGATTTTAGGGATCATCTTTGCATCTCTGGTGCCGTGCTGAGAAACTAACAGGTGCAGACCTCTAGGCACCCAATTGATTTTGGCCTCGTTACACGTGGCTGCTCATGGGTGTTAGGCTCACTCCTCTGCCGGTAGTCACGTCAAGCCGTCCCGGAGAGAAGTAAATGCTCTTGTTCCAGGAGCTGCAACTCCTTGCACTTAAGCTCAAAGCCGCCGGGGTACAGGGAGGAAAGCCCAGCCACGCAGGGCCCTAGGGGTGGAGGCGCTCTCCTCACCTGAAGCTCCCCCACCCCGCTCTCAAGCGGAGCAACCTTCCGCATGGGTCAGTCAGGCTGCCGCGGAGAGATGGCGCCAGGTAGCACGTCCGAGGAGGGGGCCGGTGTCGCCGCCTCAGGGTGAGGGGCAACGAGGCACGGGAAGGCTGCGCCGCCCCCCACCCCCAGCCAGAAGCAGTGCTACGCGCCTCCTCCCCGCCTCCTCCTCAGCCTTGATCGAGACTCTGGAGGCTTCTCACGGCGGGAGAGAGCGCAGGAAATAAAAACAAGTGTGTGCGGCGCTGGGGGCGGGGGATCCGTGCTCCTGCTCACCGGCCGAGCCGCCGTGTCCTGTCGCGGAGCCGGGTGAACGAGGTAAACTTTGTCGACCGTCGTGAGCCACGGGAATGAGAGCGCAAACGGCCGGTGCGGCGGCGCGGGGCTTTGTTCCTAGTGGGGTGGAGGAGATCCGGCGGCGGGGAGGGGAGGGAGGCCCTTCGGCGGGCGGCGGGGCCGCCGCGGTGGGGATGGAGGAGTGGCGGAGGCCCCCATA
>VZTD01005093.1:6486-40791 GCA_013397725.1 Rhagologus leucostigma | reverse complement strand
GCCGCCGCTACCGGGTGCCGAGGCTCCGCGCGCTCGCCCCGGAGGCGCGTTAGGGCAGGAAGGGCGTAGTTCCCGGCGGTGGGGCCGGGCGGGGGCTGGGGCAGTCCACAGGGATCGGGAGCACCGTCCACTGGGACAGTGTTCGCGAGTTCATGTTACCGGGAGGGCCGTTCATGTTACTGTGGAGCACCGCCGCAGGGAAGGCAGGATGGCGCCGGGGCTGAGGGCCGTGCCGTTCCCAGGCAGGCTCTGGCCGAGGGGGCGGGAAGGCGCTCCCGTATCTCTGTCGTCACGCTAGCTCTCTCTATGCTGGGCAACTTACTGGCCGGGCACTCGCGTCTCTCTTAGAAAGTTACTTAAACCTGTGGGTTTGTCAGGCAGGGGGACCTCCGGTCTGGGGCTGAGTTGCGTCCGCCAGTAGGGAGCCGCCCCTACGCTTGGCTCCTGGGGTCGCCGTCCACAGACAGCCCTTGCCGAGGCTGCCCTGGACCACTGCAGCCCATCTGTTGGTGTCTGTGATAAATGGTGTTGTCTTTGGTACCCACCCAGATCTCTCCCGATGCCCCGCTTCTAAACTGTTGGCAGTGTCTTGCCATCACTGGCTAGAACTTCCAGCTGCTTGAAGCTTTCTGGTGCCTTTTTTAGATAAATGATCCTTACTGAGGATCGAGATCGAGGATCTTTGTGTGTCTTCTGACAAACGTCTAGGTCTTAAACAGTTTTTGGAATTGGTGCTGGCCCATAGCACAGGCTGGACGGCTTAGGCTCCAGAGCTGTGATCCTCCATGTCGGGTAGTCTCCTGAATGTTAAGGAGTTGCACCTTAACCAAGAGTCACATTTCCAAGCCTAGGATTAGGTGAGAACTACAGTATTTTCTGTAACTTGAATTTTTTTTTATTTTAGAATGCTGCTTATATGTTTAACAGCTTTTTTTTTTTTTTTTTTAATATTGAGAAGTACCTGGTGGTAATCATTACATTTGTAATTGCTGTATTTACTTTGTACCAGGTATGAAATGAAACAGTAGCGAGAGCTACAAGGGCTTTGGGTCTATTTTATGGAAATATTTTATTTGATAGGAAATTTCTGTATGCTGCTCAACTTCGACTGATTACAGATGACATAAGTTGGCTAATTTTTAAAAGAAACTGCTGCAGTTAATCTAGGCTAAGCAGGACTTTTGCTTAAACTAGTAAGATTTTTGATGAGGTTGAAGCTGTGAAAGAGAACCTCTGAAGCATTGAAAGTAGTGGGATTTTCATCCTATATATCCAAAATTAGCTTTTTTTTTGGTGTAACTAAATCGATTACTTCTAATAAGTAATGTTTATTGGAAAGTTTAATTAGTCATGTAATTTGTTGAAAGGACACTTGCTCATGAATCAGTGCTGCATTGCCAAGAGTTTTCTATAAGTTAAGTTAAAACATTCAGCTTAGATTGTGTGTGCCCCAGAGAATGATTA
The DNA here is from genome assembly GCA_013397725.1 of Rhagologus leucostigma. Classification (NCBI taxonomy): domain Eukaryota; kingdom Metazoa; phylum Chordata; class Aves; order Passeriformes; genus Rhagologus; species Rhagologus leucostigma. Next base: position 39,327 of record VZTD01005093.1, on the reverse strand, counting down.
TTTAGAGAAGGCAGTGGCCACAAGTGGTTTAGTCAGTGTTCCTTGCAATCTCTGATTTAATCCAAAGTCCCTTTCTGCAGGTCACACTTTTTTTTACTAAAAAACTCTGGTATTTTGGGATATCGTCACCATTGGCATTACCTTCTTTGGCCTGCTCTTGTTTTCTGGTCATTCAGAAACTATTTACATCTAGAACACAGAACCCCCAACGGGAATCTTTTTCTTTCTCTCTCTGGGCTGCTTGCAGGGTGGCATGTGAGTCCATTCCTCGGAAGATACCACCGATATAGAGATATAATAATGCAGAATATTGGAAAAATACAGCAAGTTCTTTTGCATTAGACAAAGCTGATGGGGAGTCTCTTAATCTCTTTTGTCTGACTTTCCTTCTCTGGAAGTGACCATAATGACAGAGAATGAGTTGGTATTTTTGAGAGATGGGTGGCACTTATTTGGGTAAAACCTTGTTAGTGTAATTATCTATGTGTCTCCTAAATATACTCTTTAACAAAAACAGAGATGGTAACTAAAATAGTGAGCACTTCTGAAATTGCAGAACAGGTGTAATGAAGGAAAACCAATATCAGGAAATTAATTTAGAAGTCAGTAAGAATATCATAGACATTTAATAATTGGTTAGGCATTTAATTTTAGGGCTTACAGTTCAGTTTTATTCCTGGTGAGAATTTCTGGTGGTGTTTTTCTGGCTGCCAGTTGAAGAATGGGATTGTTAACTCATTTGCATTTTGGAAGTATCTTCTGATCCTTACTGAGTACCTATTGAGAATATACAATTTCTCCTATAGTAATCAGCGGTGAATGTGCCTTATGCATCAGCTTTGCAAAACTTGTCAGAAATTTACAGCTTTATTTATTTGCCACAATTTTGCCCTTTAAGTGCAACTTAAAATATTGTGTCGGTCAGCTTGTGTCCTAATTCTGCCACTGGCCTTGGCATCTGGCATTGAGCAAAGTTATGAAGATCATAGCAGAAGTGTTTTATCTGTATGTTAAGTAAGGTACTCATGTTGATGATTTAAGAGCGAAAACGTATTGTTGAGTGAAATGGCACTGTAGAGCAATTCTTGTTGTTTACCATCTGGAAATGTCAGACATTTTTAGCACTAGTGTGGATCTATAGGCTAAACCTGACAAGCAACAAGGAAGTGAAGCCTAGAAAAGAAGAACCTTTGCAGGTTGAGTTAACCTTATTTCCTGTGCCTCCATGCAGAGGGCTCAAATACAGAACTGAAAGTAACCAGAAGTCACCATATCATAATGAGAGTCTATGTATCAGCTACACACCTGAGCTATTGCTGAAGAGTCTTCTCTTGGAAAATACCTCTTGATGGAGACTCTCCAGCTGTGAAGGAAGACGTGTGATAGGAGAAGTGGGAGACAGGGAGTAAGCGATTCCCCTTGCTTTTTTTTTCTTTCTTTTTTTTCTTTTGTTTGGTTTGGATAGCCTCTCTGAAAGTTAGTTTAGTTCCTGCTTAGTTATTTCTTACACAGCAGGCCTGTAACAGGGATTTGTATGTAAGTATTTGCAGGTGTTTGGCAGCAAATTATTTTAGTGAGGGGTAGGGAAAACAAGCATCTGGGAAATGCAAAGCTGTTAAAAGTTTTGGCAGGCCAATGTCCCCAAAGTGAAGCCTGCCATTTGATGATGACTAAAAACTGAGTTTCAGAAAAACAGCCTGCAATATGGTATTTTGTACCTAGGGATAGAACAGACTGCTATTTCTGATAAATGGGAATCTGAGGTTTTCTTATGTTTGTCTTTTTGGTAGTGTGAGGGAGTCTGCAGTGATAATGGTAATACACTTAATGCATGTAAGTGCTCCCTCACCTTTTTTCCCTCACTTGATTCGGTAGTCTTCTGTATTTCACAATGTAACTGTGCTGTTAAAGTTACTATTTTTTTCACAGTTTAAGACTATAACTGGATTTGCATACTTAGGACTTGTTAACTTCTGGAAAGGAGTATAGCTTTTCTGTGCTTGATATATTAAGCCAGAATTTTCATGGACTTCTGTTGTAGTGATCTGCCAGCGATAGGAAATTAACATTGCCTTGCTTCACAGGGATTAGGTGTCCACCTTTCTTTTTTCTTTTGCTCCATACCCCCTCTCTCATCTTGCCCATCCCACCATGCTAGTATCCAATTACCCTGCAGGTACAGACCTGTTTGATAACAGAATTGAGATAATGAATTGCTTGAGGCGTAAGGTGGCAGATTGATATGCAGCAATCTAATGGACAGATGGGTTGATGTAGCCTGCTTTCAGTGTACGTCCATTGAAAAGGATCTGAGGAAATTAAGCAGCCTCAGAGACAGAGGAAGGGAAGATGATGTTATGTCTTTGTTGTTCTGTGAGCTGCACAGACACTCTCTTAGCTTTGGAGATGGCAGAAAGAGGATGTGAATCCATTTAGGAATGTATCTATTTGTGATTTGGGGAATGAGAAAAAGAATGGTGGTGTTTGGAGAACAGTCTGTTAGGTTTTATATGTTCAGGAGAAATGTCTAGAGCTTAGCTTTTTAAATTTAACTTTCTATCTTGCATTAATTTACTGAAAAAACAACTTTGGTGATGATATCTTTCAAGCCTTAACCACAGAAACAAGCAAAAAAAATGCAGAGTAGAGGCCATCTTTTTTCCTCCTCATTTGGTCAAATCTATATGCTTGCAGACAGAGTGAAAAGGTGATTGATTGTAGACATATGATTTTACTTTCAATTAAAATGCTGTATTATTGTTTTTCTTGAAGGAGATAATTTTAGTTGGGGAAACTGTGGAATCCTGTGATGTGAGTTTGAGCTTTTTTCAATACAAGGAAGAATGTACATTAGACCATATATAAAATTTTCAATGTACTGTACTGCTTTGTGTACCTTGCATACCATTTCTCAGCCTCTATGCTTTGTAAGCACATTCTCACTGATCAATAGAAGAAGTGTATTTACAGCTGTCTTTCTAGTTGAAGTAAAATGGGTTGGCTTCCTTCTTCCGTAGGTCTTTCCGTATTTGTTCTTTTTCTGCAGCTAGTACTACTAAAATTCTTTTGAGGAGATAAAGTAAAAAGAAATCACTAGTGTGTAATTTTGATGAGGGATATTTATATTTGTGTAATATTGCCTTGTTGGATAGCAGGATCTCTGCTGAAATATTTTCTCTATCAGTGTTTCTTTGTGCCATATAAAGCACGTTGCACCTTTTATCTTTCGGCAGACAAAAACTTCAGGTTTTTGCAAGGCTTCTTGGTTGCCAAAATAGAACATTTTTGTGTCCTAATCATGCTTATTCATCTCGATTAGTGCATTTTGGGGCTTTTTTTTTTACACTCAGGTTTCTGTATCTCTGTTTTAGTGATTCAGCAAGTTGCTGCAGTTGAAAGTGACCCAGAGGACACTTCCATCTGGCTTGCCACCTGTTCTCTGGAGGGGATGAGGAGGGCCCAAAGAGCTGTGTGCTACATTCTGCATCTTTTTTCGTGCTGCTGGTCAGTGTCAGGATGCTGCTGTTGCTTCTTGTCCTTGCAGAAGTGGCTATATCCTCCTTCTTCAGTCCTGTGGCAGCAGTAGTGTCAGTAGCTCAATCCTCTGACGTACCAAGTTTTTTTCCTGTTTCAAGGCCATGGCTGGGTTTGTAGTGGTTAGCAGAGATAGCTTGCTGCTGGTAGACAGATAAGTTGGTAGTTTAGTGGCATGGGGAGAATTGAGGGCAACCGACTGTGAAGAAGGGGGGTAAAATTGGTGTTTGAATCTGAGACTAGACCATTGTGGTAAATAATCCAGTATTCAGAGAGCCAAGAAGAGACAGATACCACAGCGCTGTGTTTGGGGTGCTCATTTGCAGTCTGGAAGAAAAGGTGAGAAGGAGCGTGAAGGTGAGCCTTCCACATCAGAGGACAGAGAGGCTTAGAGGCCCTCCAGTCTTGCCTCTTTGTATGCTGTACATGCAGATTATCCCCTTCCTGCTTCAGTGCTTTAGTATGAAGTGCAGTTGTTGTAACAGGAGAGATTGAGATGTGCTCAGGTCAGGCATTCCTGTCTGTTTGATACCAACCACAAGCTAATGGATTACTCCATTAGAGGTTTCTTCCAGAGGTTGGTTTGTAACCCCTAGCTTTAGCAGTGTTGGGTTCTGTACCACATCGTGAGCATCCTTATTTTCTGCCTTTCATGGAGCTAGTGAAGAGGGAGACATGATCTTGTTCCACAGCCTGGTGTGACTTTTCCCGTAATTGTGAATGAGTTAGTCACAGAAATACAGTTTGTGTGCATGCAAGCTTTTGTTTTGTCTGGCTTTAAAGACGAATAGGTGATAGTGACTTGTTAAAGGATACTTTTCTAACAGTCAGTGTCCTGAAAATAGTAGCTATGAGAGCAAAGTATATCTTTGTGGGTATTGTGTACTTCTGGGAACATCTGATTTTCTGAAAATATGTGCTAGGTTTTGTTTACCTGGTGGATCTGAACTTTTCTGTAGTGTTTGCAATTGAAATGTGATTTTTAACGAATTGTTGATATTGTATGTCTGCTATGTTATGGGTAATTTGACATTTTTTAATTTATTATATATACATGAAGAAACTTCAGCTGCCTGGATTTTGGTAACAAACTGTTCCCTCTGGCTTTGATGAATGAGTTGTTACCAGATTATAGCTAATAAACACATAGACTGTTGCAGTGGTCAAGAAATGACAACCTAGGTCTATGGTTTAATTAACTGCTGTTGATTTTAGTAGGTAATCAATTTAATTTGTGCTTGAAAAACCTCTGAAAACACTTCCTTTAAGAACACAAAATATTTCACTAAGTTAGAAGTAAGCCATTCCTGAGGCATGCTATCTTTTTTTTGCAGTCATTCAATTATTCTTGTAGTTATCAGCCACACTCAGCCTTTAGAACTATTTCTATTTGCAGTTGAGATGGATTTGATTTGGAAGATGAAAAGTCAAGTACAGCCTGTTACTGCAGGTTCTGGGAAACCTGGCATTTCCAGTGGCAATTTCAATAGGTTAGGGTGTTTAAGATCAAATTCTGGGGGAAAATGTAGGTTTCTTTTTAGTAGGAGACTGGATTTTAAGTAATAAATGTTTAGACTAGTAAATTTCAATGGAACCACTGAGATTGTTATTAGCCTGTTTCCTAAAATTCCTCTTTGTTTTGTCTGGTCTAGCCCCAGTATTGGATTTTTTTGAGCTGTAAAGTTATAAGCATCTAAAAAACCCTGCTATTCTATCTTAGCTGCTCTTGCTCTTTGAGTATGGTTTGTTGAAAGAAAAACTTTTTTTAAATATCAGCAATATGCACATTTCAGAAGTGCATCTTCAATCCATAAGTAAAATATAGCAAGTAAATATGGGTAAGTCTTACACTCTTTCTTTATATGTTATGACTGTGGAAAGACATACTGGCAATTCTATAGTTGTTTTCAAAGGAGTTGCATGTTTTGTGCTTTTTGTAACCTTGCAGGTGTTCCCTTTCAGCAGATATTCAGCAGTGGCCTTGCTGCAGTTGATTCCAGCTGTTCTGTGTTATTTTGAGAGCTTTTTGTGTTATGCAGTATTTTATAGATGCCAATATTCTTTTACTTGTCTAATTTCTTTCTGTCTTATATACTGTGGTTACGTAAAATATTTTGGTGCTGCCCTGCTGCTCCTTTGCCTGCCTGCCTTCCAAAAGTATATTTAAATATGTAAGCCTGAATCTTATATTAAGATTTGTCTGTCTATATTAAATTACTTATGTGTTTCAAGATGCTTAATGATGGGGCAGAGGAGGAAATAGGTTTAATTCTGGCTTGACACTTAATATTCTTCTATAGGGTTCTTGCCTCCTGCAGCTTAAAAATTCTGCATTTTCAGTCTAATATTTTGCTTTTACTTCTGATCTGCTTTCTGTAATGTGCTTAATTTGGGATATTTTCTCCCCCCTGTCCCCACCCCCAGCCTTGGTAAGCACTGGACTTTTCTCCAAGGAGTGGCTTTGCTGAAGCACAATAGTTTTATTGTTAGGGTTGATAAAGTGCATCATGGGATTTATAGTTCCGTCTAGGAAAGGAACCTCTAGAGGAGTTATACCAGAAGCCAGTTAAAACTCCATTCCCCAGGAAGTGCAAGAATAGCGTGTCAAAATCTTTTTAGCTTATTGCTTGGGAGTATTCTTTTGTTAAATACCTGCTCTCTCTGCTGTGCAAAGGTACTTTGAAGAAAACTAATTTTAAAAAATTGCAGTTTTAACTTTTTATTTCTATGTCATTGAAACACTTTGACTGTTCCCTGTGTGTATACATGCTGTTACTCTATTTTATTTTGAAATGCAGATGCTCATTCTGCTCTGAAAAGATAATAGCTGTTCTCTTTGTATGTTAGGGCCATGAAGTGTGTCAACAAACTGACCTTTTCCGAAAGCTGGAGACTAGTTAGTGAGGCAGTCCAGCTTTCATTATGCCTGCAGGAGATGGCATACCACTTACCAAGAAAGAGGATTTGGGGGCTAATTGGGAAAGAGTGGCTGCGTTCAGCTGTAACATCTCAAATCTGCAAGTACAGAACAGTACTTCAGGGGAAAACCAGGACTGAAACATTGATTCACAGTCTAGTTTAAGACAATAGATTTAAAATGGTCAACGATCATGTGGTGCAAGATCATGTGTTGCTAGAAGGAACTGATAAATAATCAGAAGGATCTTTGAGAATTGTTTTCTAATGGCTTGTGCTCATTTTTGAAGAAGGTGGCCTGTAGTTCAATGAATTAACACTTCATACAAAGACCTTGTTGTCCTGGTTAGCGCCTTTATCTGTGTGCTTGTAAGTGAGACTATGTTCCAGGCAGGTATGAGCTGGTGTGAAAACATAGTTACTCTGCTTAATGCAGAAAATGTGGTTAGGTTGAGCTGGGCAGAAATGTGAGTAGTTATGTTGGTTTTGCACAGCCTGGTTTTCAGTAGCAGGGGGGCCACGGAGGTGGCTTCTGTGAGAAGCTGCTAGAAGCTTCCACCATGTCCAGCAGAGCCAATCCCTTATGGGTCTGAAGATGGACATGCCACTGGCCAAAGCTGGGCCAATTAGAGATGATGGTAATGCCTTTGTGATAACATATTTAAGAAGAAAATCAAAACAAAATGGTGGCACTTTTTTTTTCTAGCCAGAGAGGAGGAGGAAGTGAGAACATGTGAGGGAAACAACACAGAGACACCAAGGTCAGTGGAGAAGGAGAGGCAGGAGGTCCTCTGGGTGCTGGAGCTGAGATTCCTCTGCAGCCCATGGTGATGACCATGGTGAGGCAAGCTGTCCCCCTGCAGCCCATGGGGATCCACAGGGGATGCAGAGATCCACCTGCAGCCCATGGGGAAGGTGTCCGTGCTGGAGCGGGTAGATGCCTGGAGGAGTCTGTGATCCAGTGAGAGACCTGGTGGAGAGAGGGGGTCCCTGCCTCCAGGCTGGAACAGCCTGTCTTTGGAGGATTGCAACCTGTGGAAGCACGACCCACGGTGCAGCAGTTTTGGGAGGACTGTTTGCCTGTGGGAGGGACTCACGTTGCAGCAGTTTTTGGAGGACTGCTGCTCGTGAGATTGGAACCACGCTGGAGAAGTTAATGGAGAACTGTCTCCTGTGGGAAGGGACCCCATGGTGTAGCAGGGGAAGGACTCCTCTCCCTGAGCAGCAGCAGAAGATCTCGGGTGATAAACTGACCAAAACCCCCATACCCTGTCTCCCTGCCCTGTCGGTGGGAAGGAGGGAGGTGCTGGGGGAAGAAAAGGTGTTTTCAAGGGCTTATTTTACTTCTCATTATCCTCCTCTGACTTTGTTAGTAGTAAATTTACTTTGTACTTCTGAGTTGAGCCTGTTTTGCCCTTGGAGTGTTTTTTCCTGGTCCTTATCTCAATTCATGAACCCTTCATTTAAATTTTTTTCTGTCATCTGCCCAGCTGTAGCAGCTCATTCCTTTTAGGAGATTTTTTGATTTGATTTCATTTTGTTTTTAAAGACTGTGGTGATTAACATTTGGAGCACGGGACTGAAGTATAAGCAAAGCAGACTTTACTGTCACATGTTCTTGCTGTTCTGACTCATACTAAGATACTGATCACTAACATAGCTTGAAAAGTAAAATTATATGAAGGAAAAGAGTTTGACACAGCTTCCTTGAATCCATTTTCTGTCTTTTGGGATTTGATTACTGTTCCGACCTCTTGCAAAGCAAATTCAATTTCTCAGGTTGCATTCATTTGCATGGTGATGCCTGGTGTTGCTTAACCAGGTGGAATTGTGCATCCTATGCTTAGAACAAGGCTGTGGGTGTTGCTGCTGTGGGAGGAGTCTTCAAGAAAGTGGATGCTTCTTTTACAGTGCTTGTAGAGGGAGTTTTGGCTATATTAACATTTTCGGGTTGTTCACTTTACTTGCTTTGACTTAAGCATCTGGTTGCTGTTATAGTTACGTGTAGTGTTCTAAAGACCTGTAGAGATGAGAAGGAAAAATATCTCAAAACAGCTGGAATGTTTGAGCAGGCATGTTTGTTCACTTCATTATACTTGAAGTGGTGAGATAAATTATCCATGTAAGTGGAGCAAATCAAGGTCTTCCTGTAAGTCATGAACTATCTTACGACAGTTCTCAGGAGTGGTGAGCTTCCTCCATTTATTTTTTAATGACACCAAAATTGGGCACCAGTTTTATTTGTTTACTATGGCCATGAAATTTTCTGTACGTGCTAATAGATTTGGGAATTTCAGTTCAAGTAACTGATGTACTATATTCAGAACTGAAGTTCTCCTGCACTTTCTGAAAGAGTGTTATGCTCACATGAAGATTGAGTGCAATCTCAGTGTGAGAGCTGATATAATGCAATATTTCAGGTGTACCTGATCTATTAGCTAATGAAATGTGACAATTTCTGGAATGGTACAATGTGGTGTTTTATTTCCCCATTCCTTTTCTTACCAAATTGCCTGCCCTTTCCACATGGCTCTCCGTTCCCCGCCCCTAGTGCTAACCACTCCCTAACGGGGTTTCTCCTATTGGTTCTGTTACTCTGCCCATGTACCGCCCATATGCTCTGAGACTATTCGTCCGTGTGCTCTCTCCCCCCCCCCCCCCTTCCCCAGATAAACCCTAGGCCCCATGCTGTGTGGTCTCTCTCTCTCTGCTTTGGGGCATCTGCCCCTCTCTCTCTGCCTTGGGGAACCCAGCCATGTGCTGGCTCTCTGCCTCTGAGGATCAGCCTGTCACCATGGAATAAAGATCCTCTGCAGTCACCATGCAGGTAGTCTTCTCGCTTCCTTTATTGTCACCGTGTTGTGGGGCCTACAGCTAGCCAGAGCAAGCGAGGGGCAGCCTGGAAGAGGCTACGGGATGCAGCATAGCTGCTCTTCCCAAGAGACCCCCTCAGCACTCTCTGGGAAGGCTGTGGCATGCCATGCCACTGCAGGAAACCACACACCCCAGCAGTACACTCTTCAGTACGGTGGGGCTGATGAAGGTAACATGGATGATAGCAGGATAGATATGCTTGTGAAGTCACAGGAGCATTGCCTCCTTAATCTAGCCAGTGTTCTTATGTGGCAAGAATTTGCTGTATTTCCGTTACTCTAGCTCTAACCAACTGGAGCAACTACTAGGTATCCTATTTCTAACACCTTTTCTAAAAAATGGGTATTTTGGTTCCTCTGTAGGAATGAAACTGGGCTGTTTATGTTAACAATGAGCTTCTTTTAGACTTTTATTGCAAGTATGTAACTCTTTTGTCCATAGTTTAGCAGAGTGAGAATCTCTTGTGAAAGCCTTCTACACATCATGATAGTTTTCAGCTTGTCTTAAGAGAAAGAGGCAAGAGTTTGACATCTAAGGTATTGTGTAAAATGCATTTGAGCAGTGGCAGCTCAGATGGCAATATTAAAAGTACTTCTCTTTACATGTATATTTGCTTTTCCTAATATATTTAGCTTCTCACTTTCACTTTTTCCTTTTTATAAAGTAAATTTGCTTCAAAGAGTCTGTGTTACAGATGATAAATATTAGTTTTGCTATTTTAGCATTTGGAAAGGACAGACATGAAAATGACCCTTGTGTGATGTGGGTGCCACTTCCACTGTGGGTGCAGTGAATCATTTTGATAAAGCATAATACCAGGTTTGATAGAAAATGAGGATAAAATTGTCTCTCAGCTATCTGCATGTGCATGTCTGGGGATGGAAAGGGAAGAAACATAGCCCCTCAAAGAGAAATCAGGGGTGTGTTTTGGGAGGTTTTGGGAGGACTGCTTGTGAGACTGGAACTATGCTGGAGAAGTTCACTGAGAACTGTCTCCCGTGGGAAGGGACCCCATGGTCTCACAGGGGAAGGACTCCTCTCACTGTGCAGCGGAAGAAAACGTCAGGTGATGAACTGACTAAAACCCCCGTGCCTTGTCTCCTTGCACTGTTGGTAGGAAGGAGGGAGGTGATGGAGGAAGAAAAGGTATTTTTAAGGGCTTATTTTACTTCTCATTATCCTCCTCTGACTTCGTTAGTAATAAACTCACTTTGTACGTCTAAGTCGAGCCTGTTTTGCCCTTGGAGTGTTTCTCCCGGTCCTTATCTCAGCTCATGAACCCTTTGTTAATTTTTTTCTCTCCTCTGCCCGGCTGTAGCAGGTGAAGGGTGAGTGAGTGACTTTCATGGGTGCCTGGACGTTTGGCCAGTGTCAAACCATGACAGTATTCTGGGTAATCATTCTAATTTTGAAGACTTTGACTTTTTGCTCTGGGAGGGACTGAAGGGATATAGTATGTGTGGATGTGAGGTGGTGAATATTCCTGAAGGGGATTTATTTTCAGGTGACTTAGATGCTTTGATCCTTTCCATCTGCAGGTTGGCTTGTTTTAGCTTGCTAATATAGGGATAGAAAATTCCCGCCTTCCTTTTATGTTTGGAAAATTGCTTATAGCCCACACATGACTTTGTAATTAGGGAGAGATTGTTCATTCTTGCCTGCAGGAATCATTTCTTTGTCTGCTGACACAGAGTTCCAGACTAGATACAGGGAATGCAAGAAGAATGTCGATGAAAAGCAGGGCTGCATGACTCCTAAGCTACAACTCTTGAGGAAATTGACACTAATCATCCACAACAACATCGTGTATTCTGCAGGATGAGGGAAGTAAAATTGCTCAGTAGCGCTCTAAGCCTCTATATCTCAGTGTATAATGTTGTGGTTGTCTGTAGCACTTGGTTCCTGCGTAGAAACTTTAGTGAGTTTAGGAAAATTTTATTTATTGACAATGCACAATAGTTCACTCTCATGAACATGTTTTTCTTGTTTATTTCAACTTCAGACCTCTTAAATGTGGGTAGAAGGGATCATATACATTTAAGTGACCTGAAAATAGACAAGGGTCTGCTGATAGCAAATTTTAGGCTCTGCTTCTCAACCAAACATCTTAAAGACTGTTAAGCTTGTTCTCTGTTGAACTTGTATTGCCCTGCCTCCTCTCAAGTTGCTCTTTTAAGTCAAGACTGTCCAAAAGAATGGGGATTTTCTTTGCGTTGTATTTTCTCAGAATTCTGCTTGGGTGCTTATCCTGCAGGTAAGATAGCACTGGTCGGGTTACAGAGACATTTAATCCCCTACCTCTTCCCCACCCCAGAAGACACTTTGAAAGGTTTTGTATGTACACATGTGTCATTTGGAACTTTTCGTCTCTCTGAGAGTATATGATGCCCCAAGTGAAGATTTTAGGTCTTAATTAGAAACTAGCAGCACTTAAGTCAGAGTCGTGGCATAAACTTACAGTGTTTTTTTAGTGGAATTTTCCCCAGTGTTGCTTCTACATTTAAAGATTTTAGGAGTTTGCTTTGAATTGGGATGACTCTTTGATTATTTTAAAATCTCACAGAATTTTGTTCAGAAATGTATTTGAGAAAGGCAGTGTTCTAGAATGAATAAAGGTAGTCTGTCCAGCTTTCATTAGATGACTTACTTTGATGCTTTTGTGCTTTTAGTTTGTGGCTCATTCTAGCTGCTTTGGGGTCCTAAGGAAAGAATATTAAGCACTCTTCTCACCCACCTCACAGAGGTCTTTTTAAAAGAAACCGGGGGTAGTTGAAACCTCCTGAACTCACAGTGATTGTCACCTGCTGGTAGCTGGGCCTCTGCTAGCAGGAGATTGTGCATTTGAGGTTAAATTCGAGTAAACTGAGTAAAGCATGGGGGTTTTTGTGTTTGAGAGATCTTGCGTGATAGAGTAGTGTTAAAAAAATTAAAATAATTGGCAATTCTGCCATCTGCTACCATTTTTCAGGAGCAGTAAGTGGTTTCTAATAACTGAATTGATTTCTTAACAAATGTCTCTAAAAAAAGGAGCTGATGACTAAAGCAAGTTGAGTGAGTCAAAGAAAATGAACTGTGCAATACCTGTAAAAATGATTTTTTAAATTTTGAGAACTACGTTAGATATTAGGACTTTTATGAGGACTTTTGGGGGACTTTGGAGGATAATTGTTGCTGTCTCTGTGGAAATATTTGCTTCTAGATTTAGATAGCTCAGTCAGTGGTGAAGAAGGAGTCTTAGCATAGGTCATGATGCAAGTAAGCATTGCAGTAGATTATAAACTGTACAAGTTTATGCTGACTGGAATGCTTGGAAATGATGGCATGAGTTGGACAACTGTAAGACTAAATTCCAGGTAATCTGATTCTGCTAGAGATTTTCACTTAGATGACCTTGTAGGATCACCTTGCTTTCCGGAGACTGAGCTCACTGGAACGCTAAGTTATATGAATGAAATTCTTAATCTCAGTTCAGGCAGCCTGATATTTGGAGGATACTTCACATAAACCAAGAAGTCTGTAAGGGATTCTCTCCTTTTCACAAAGCACATTCAGTCACAGAGAGACAGTTGAACACAGCCATCCTCCAAGAGGCAGAGTAATAGAAAGACAATAAATTTTCTGCGAAGTGTTAGTATGACAAGACATATCATTTAGTCTGAAGACATCTGTCTGTACTCGCAGCATCTGCAAGCAGTAAGAGCAAAAAGGGCATCTATATGTCATGGTACAGGAATTATACAATTCATAGCTTGTTTATACGTGCATGTTTTGCATGGAAAAGATTAATTTGTCATGGTTGAGTGAATAGAATATAGTAGTTCAGGTTACTAAATTGCAGAGTTTGGTTTGGCTTAAGTTTAAAGAATTTTTTCACTTATTCTAAGAAAAATACTTCATCATTTATTTGCTTGCAAAATGGTGTTTCTTTGTTTAAAAATATCTGCACTGGTATTGATGTCTTACCACCTGTTCTATCAGCAGTAGATTTTGATTTCCAGAGTTCAAGTTGCTATCATGTATAAACACAGTATGCTTGTGGCTGTATGGAGGATGTTGGGTGGACATGTTGGAGTTTTGGGTGGACGTGGTGAACTGTGGTGTGTTAGGTTGCTCAAGGTGGTGAAAGAATAACTTGAAAGCAAGAAGGTGGACAATTAATTGCAGCTAGGGGAAGGCGACAGTTGCAGTCAGTATAATAACAGGCTGTGAATTGAACTTAACCTGAAGTAAAAACTGATTTGAACAGTTGTCTGGCATTTTGCTTTCCTTTACGCGTTTCCCCGTGTGCCACCACCCTTCCCTCTGCCCCCTGTAAAAACCTTCAGATCTAGTGGGATCTGATACAGGTCTAAAATGAAATGTTGCCTTGATCTCTGGTATTAATATTGGCAAGCTTTTTCAGATGCTTTGGTAAGCATTTTTATTTCTCGCTTAACTGTTTTTTTGATGTACAGAGGAGAAACTGATATACTTAGAGCATACCCATGTGGCTGTGTAGGGGTTAAGTGCTATTTAAAAATTGTTTTAGTGGGGGGAAAAAGGTTTCTAATCATAGTGAAGTATTTTTGGAATTTTCCCTGTCAGTTAGTAATATTTCACTAATTGAAGCAACCCTTTGTTTAAAACAGGCTCACAACAGTTCATCTGGAGAGTTGGCTTGTGGACAAACTGAGGTATGTTCATTCATCAGTGATTCAACATATTTTATATGCTAATGTTTCTGAAGTAATGCTTTTAACTTGGAGGAAGGTAGTCACATCTGTGTATTCCTTGTGGTTTCTCTACTGCTGAGGGCTGCAGCTTATAAAAAATTTTACTGCCTTACAATCTTGTGTGTAGTGAAAATTAACATACAAAACAAGCATAAAAACTAGACTCTCTTTGGCTGTAACTATCGGGTTTGTTTGGCCACATTAAGGGATTATAAATCTTTGCTGAAAGAACATCATCAAGAGGCAGTTCTCTCTTTCCCCCTTTCTCTTATGTACACTCTTGCTTGGGAGAATAGTGTGTGTTCTGACTGTGGTTTGGTCGATACTGTGTTCTGACTGTGGTTTGGTTGTATGTGTTTGTAGAAAAGTGAGTTCTTTTTGGAAATTGTACTTTTGCTGTAAAGGAAAGGATGGGGTATGTTGATGTACAGTGACAGTTGAAAAATTTTACAATTTTTCCTGCCCTAAACTGCATTATACAAAGAAAGTCACATGATACTAAAAACTCAACATACAAATCTTGAGTAGCTAACTGTACACTTGCAGGTGGTGTTTTCCCAATACCGCAGAATCACTGCTTGCTCTTAGTTGCTTGGTTTTGTCAAATGACTTGCTGCTTGTTAAGAAGTCTACTTTGCCAGATTAAAAGATTTTGAAAGAGTAAAACCTCTGGCCATCTGGCTTTTTGGGTGAAATCTGTTGAGTGATGAAGACCTGCTAATACTTTAGGCTAGACTGAGACTTGGTAGCTTTTTTCTGAAAGATTACCTCTTCTTTCTTAACAGATGATCACAGACACACCTCAGGTTTTGAAAAAACAGTATTTGTGCTTTCCCTTCACAACATTTATAAAAATACCAGACCTGCCTTGTCAACAGACCTGCAAACATGTCCAGGCAATGAAGATGCTTCAGAAGTTTTAATTGATTTCAACAGCAATATTGATACACTACACCATGTACTCTGTAATAATGATGATGTTACTGGAATAATTGGATGTCAAAACTAACTAAGCCTTTAAATAAGCGTTCTGTAGTCTCACATGTTTTTTGTTATAAATTTCCATGAAATTTCAGATTTTGGCAAGTTTATCATGGACCTATTGCTTTTGTAAATTGCTGTGATCTCAAAAATTACTTTATGTGAAGAATCTGTTCTAGGAGTGTTTTCCGTTTTTTTTTCTGTGGGGCGAAAGGAGTAGTAACTGCTCTGATAATGAATGAAACTGTCTAAAAGTGCAAGAAAAGAAATCTAACCTATGATAAAGTAGAAATTATGAAGGCTTTAAAGGAAACTTGTTTTCTGAGAGCAGAGTACTTTTCCAATAAAAAAGCAGAGTACTTCTCCAGTGTGCCAATATGGAAGTACCCTTGGTGCTACGGATGTGAATGGAAACTGAAATACCCTGATGAAGTGATACTGATGAGATTGGAGAGTATTTGATAAGAAGAGTAAGGGTTTGTGGAGCTTTGTGGTTGGTAGAAGGAAGAAGTTAGTGTTTTGAGTGGATTCTTTGGGCCTTTAAAAAAGATCATGAAAATCAAGTTAAGCATATGTCTCAGTGAGTTTTTCTTTACTTGCTGTGATAAGAGATCCTGATTTTAGTGCCAGAGAAATAACTAGGATAGTTATTTGGAAATTTAAAGTGCATAGTTTTTTGAGCCAAAAGGAAAGACCAGGTCAATTGAGTTAAGCAACAGTTACATTTTATATAATTGTTTTTCTTGATGTAATAGTTGTCCTTGGGTGAGTGACCAAGTTATACAGCTACAGAGCAGGCACTGTATAATAACTCCATAAATGTCTGTTGTGTTTGATTTCCATTTCCACAAGAGCTTTAGGTCTTGGTAGCTGAATGTGATCCTTGTGCTTATGCCATTTTACATTATTCTGGTTCATTCATATGGCAGAGGAGAGAAATTAAAGTTCCAAACCTCAGGCCAGTAGCAACAAATCTTTTCCTGGCTGCATGAGAACATAGAGTGGTCCTAGTTGGTTGCAGCCTGCACTAGTCAGTGACCTGAATTATGAAATTTGTCAAGATGGTTATTTTCATGTACTCTTGCTAGAGGTTAATATTTGAATGGCTAACTAATAGTTAATATTTGGAATATCTAACTGAAAAGGTGGAGACCATTTGAACAGGCAGGCAAGGGTGTTATCCTATCTCCAGCCTGGGACTGAAGTGACTGTGAAAATGGTTATATTAATAAGGTGGAATTAAGGTTAACTTAATTAAAATTCTTTTACATATAAAAATCTGAGGTTCAGCAGAAGTGCGTACAATTATGATTATTAGCTTGCTATTGATGCATTCTTTTACCATAACATGGTATGCTTTGCTGCTAAATTTTTCTTACATTTGCTCTCTCAAATAGAGGTAAAGGTTGAACCTGACATGGCAAGTGCTTTCCCTTTCTGTATGGCAAAGTGTGAGTGCATCTTGTGCTCGGCCTGTCTGCCAAAGCCTGAACAGCCTATTTTCCACAGTACTGAATCAGGTACCAGAGTATGAAAGATGGTTAGAGGTGGAAGCAGTGTGCAGACTGGAAGAGGAGCCTTATTTTGTTGTTTGTCACAGTGAGCAATGTGTCTGTTACCATCAGGCTAACGTTGATTCCTCCTTAGGATTTTTAAAAACATTTGTGCATCACAAAAATGTTGTTGTAATATGAATGATGGTTTTAACCAGGAAGTTTTGACACTAGTGCTTGCTGGTTTTTGTTTGTTCGGGGTTTTTTTGTATGTCATTCATGTTCTTCAGCAAAAAATACAAACCTGCCTAGTACCTGTACTATCTCAAAATTTCCTCTGATTTGTTTAGGTGGTGAGTGTGGGTTCTATATATTACCTGTGGTTAGCAGCAGTAAGGGAATAGGATCGAGACTTTGATCCCGTATACTGTTTTAACGTGAAACAATTGTGTTCAGAGCGGTCGGTACCACCGATCTTATAATATCAAAAATAAAAAAAAAAATAGAAGGTGTGCAAAATCTACAGTTGTAAGTAGAGTGTCTTTCATCAGCTTGCGTTTTCAAAGACCACACAGGAACACCAGGAAAAATACAAAATAAATGACTAACCACAAGTTGTCTGCTGTCCAATGAAAGTAATGAATTTGCATCCTGGAGCAGGATTGTTGAGTAAACATGTCTGATTTTTGGAGTGGCCCTTATCCTACAAAAAGTTTTGTAGAAATCTGTGTAATACTAGTTAGGTTCTGCCTCCTGAAAATGGTTGATTATAAGTTGATGGAAAAAAATTGTCAAAGCTTCAGTAAAATAGCAGGAAAAAGTGCAACTAGGTATTATGAAAGAAATTAGGCTCTATCCAAAAGTGCACAATGAAGATTTTAATTTTCCACATGAGATTCTCTCCTGCTTCTTAAGTTACTGAATACAAAATTTTGTAAGCCAAAAATTTTGAGTCCTCAGGTTTAATGAGATGCAAAAAATGTTTCTATTTCGACTTGTTATATAAAATATTTTGGTTTAGATTACTGTTTGGAACAGTCTTAACTACATTAAGTAAGATAAATTTATAAAAAAAGGACATAGATAAGGACATAATTCCAGGCATACACACAGAGTGTTGTTTTCAATATGAGTTGCTATCATTAGTGCAGATGGTAATCTGTATAAGATTGCTTGTTTAACTAGAGCTGTTTACACACTGAAACAGGAGTGTTTGGAATACCATTGCTTCTGACGTAGAGGAATAAACTGAAGTACCTGCTTTGGTGTGGAGAGCATAGGTGTTGAGCGAAGATGTTTTGGCCACAGATGTTGGTGTGCACTCTGTTCCTTGCTTAGTGTAACTCCAGCCTTTCAAAGTGCAACAGCCAGGTAGACTTCATGTAGTCATTAATACTGTCTTTGTCAGTAGGTCCTATGAGCCATGCTGATAGCCTGGATTAAAATCAAGTAGGTAAATAAGAATATGTGTGGGGAGAGGAGGAAACTGAGCTGAGATTGCCATTTCTTCATCCTGCTGAATACCTTTAATAAGATCTTCATGCAGACTTGAAAAGCTTGTTATCTTTTCCTTTTTGAAGGTGTAATAACCTGACTGATGACCTTCCTGATAAATGCACTTTCAGTGTTCATACTTCCTTAGTAGAGCACCTGCTGAATGCACACATGTATGCAGTGTGCAACTGTCAGCTTCCTTGCCTCTGTGTACTTCTATCCTGGATGCTGATTTTTTTCTGGAGGATAGCGGGTAGAAAAGATATATCTAAAAGATACCACTTCTGTGCTGCACACATGACCCGCTTGAAGTGCTAAATTGAATATATATTAGTGTAGCATACTTACCTCAAGCAGGATTGTCAGAGTAGGAGAGAAAACTCAAGCTGTGAGCCTATATGAAATGGGTAAAAGTATTCACTGCATTAGTATTAGTAATATTTAGTCTATTTCTTGGTGACTGATTTAGTGGCATACATCTTCATTCCTCTCAGGTATTTTTTTCTGGCCAGTGTTCTGACACACAGCTGCTTCTGTCTGTCCTTTTTCTAGCCTGGGTCTGACCTCTTCTTGTGTTTTCTCTGCTTTTTTTGCAGAATTTGGTAAATTTCCTAGTTGTTCCTTGTTAGATTGTTCCTAGTTGTTTCCTTGGTAGATTTCCTGGTTGGGTTTTTTTGTGATTTTTTTTTATTTTTTGATTATTCTTTTGTTTGTTTTTAGTGTTTGGTTCTTACCACATCAGAAATTGCTGCAGGAGAACTCTTGGTAGCTCTTTGGTATTTGGCTTTGTGTCTGCATTATGTCACAAGAGAGTTAGGTTGCACATTGCTACAGTCCTTTGTTGCTTCTGGAAACAGGTTCATTAGGGACTATCAAGACAGAGAGAGGAAACATGCATGTAAGCTCAATGTGTTTGTGTACCTGCAAGAATTCGTCTGCAGTGGGAAGAGATTCGATTGGAGATTCTATGTGGAAGATGATTTAAAAAAAAAAACACATTAGCTGGCAGCATTTTGAGGGTAGATGCCTGATGTATTTGAATTTTAACTTTTCTTATGCTCTTCATTTTTATTCTGTGAACAGAATAAACCAAGTATGTTCAGAAATAGCCTTTTTTCCCCCTGTTACTTAAATATGTGAATTCTAGTCTTCAGCTGTCTAGCTCTGACTATGTGGGAGTTTCAGTCTTTATGTAATAAAAGCAGTGTTATAGTTCAGAGAAGACAAGGTCAGTTCATTTAACAAAGAAGAAAAATAGCTATTGACAAACACTGAACTTCTGTGAAAAGCAAAGCACAGTCCTTTGCTGCTTTCAGACATTTCCTTTCTATGGTACTTTCCCATACAGAACAAAGTGTTGGTTTGCCAATGAGATGAGGATAAAATAGACAAGTTTTTCAGTGTCTGGAGTAATGATTGTCATAATGGACTGTCCATCTGTCTCCTAATTGCTATTCCACTTATATAGATGCATGTACAGTGGAGAAATGAAGGTGTTGAAACAAAAATGCAAAGAAGTGATGGAATGAAAAGATGTGAGATCTACTGCTGTTTTATGCAGGAGGAGTGACCTCAGGCTCCCCTGTTTGTTCTTCTTGGGAGGAGAGGGTGTGAACCAGTGCTCTGTACAGGTGACTAATTCCTAGGGATATTAGGATAAAGGACAGCAGTGAGGATTTGGCTGGAGAAAGGCAAGAAAGTTGCCTCTCTCCAGCAGGCGTGTTGCCTCTGCCAGTGTTCTGCTGGAAGGGTTGTTGGGCTACTGATGGGCATGCATTCAGACAACCCTGGGTTCTGTTTTTCTTCAGCAGGTGTCACCCAAGTCTATGCAGATCTGGACCTATCATTTTCTGGGCTGAAATCTCAGCCAGATCGTAAGGGGAAGAACTTTTTGGAAAACCGCAAACGTGAAGTTTCTTTTTGTTGTTTAAAGCTGGAGGTGGCCAACTTCAAAGTTTAAAAAGGGAAAAGAAATTTATCTAATTACCAGTCTTTTTCAAACACTTTATTCTCTTATGTTACCTTTGCATCTTGTAGAAATAATTTTTCAAAGAAAGCTGAAAGTGCTTTGTCTCAAGAATTTAAAACTTTGAGAAGGGCACATGCAATTGATGAAGGACCTAGATGGTCTAGATGAAGGATATCATCTGAGGTGAACTGTCCACAGACAGTAATTGTCCACAAAGGACAAATGTGTGTGGCATGAAAGAATAGTACATGAGACATAGATCCTCTCTCTTGTTAGGGAGCACTGAAGTTGCTGTTATGTTCAGTCATGGCTCTCTGTGGACAGGTCACTTGGTAGGGTGGGTAAAGCTCCAGACCCCCATTCCAGAACCCAATGCAAGGCTAGGTTTATGCTGCTGCTTCTCTATTGCGTCTTGTGCTGCCTTGCATCTGTCTGGCTTTTAACTTACTGGTTCAGAGCTGTGAGTGAGAGAGCTAAGGTGAAAAGCTTTGTGTGTGAGGGTCAATACAATTTTCCTTTCAGCTACCAAAGTGTTTTTTTATTCTGGCAGCTGGAATTAGAAGCAGCTATGTCTGGAAATAGATCTAGAGTACTGGGCTGTATGAATAGGCTGTGGAGCCAATCTATCCTTTTGGATTGTTAACTTGAAACTTTGAAGTATGTATCAGGTCCCAGTATGTATAAAAGCATGTGTTAGGGTGCCAAAGTGGTCAAGGGGATGGAACAGTTCCTTTTTGGGAAGGGACAGAAAAGATGGGGACTCTTCACTTTGCTTTTCCAAAAACATAAAGTTGTTGGGTAGGTTAACATACAGAGCTAGTTATGCAGTCCCACAATGCAGAAACTAGTAGGCGTCAGACGTGGTGGTTTACATTAAAATGAACAAATAAAGATGATTTAAACAAAGGAGAACATGACTTTTTTGAACATGCTGCTGCAGAATATTGTGGGGCAGACAGTACCAGCATGTTCAAAGCAAGAGTTTGACAGAACTAGTGGGAAATGGGTCCGTTAGTACAAACTGGGAGGACGGGTCTGTGATGAACCTTCCAGTATGCTTGTACATGCAGGAGTGTGAAGGGAGTGGGACACAGAAGGGATGGGGCTGGCTTGCTCTGCTTGAATAGTGTCTCTGTTTGAAACAGCAATGAAGTACTTGGGTGAAGGAGATGGATGTTGTGCTAACCCAGTAAGGCACAGCTTATGTTTTGAGCCATGTTTTTTACAATTGGCCGTTGAACAAACATTGAATATTCTGTTGAATAAACACTGAATATGTGCTTTTCACATTTGACCTTTTTCTTTAAATCTGTATGACTTACAAGGTCATTTGGACAGAAACTTGCTTTTTAGGGGCTTGTTTATTTGTTTGTTTTTTGAAAAGTGTATAGGTTTGGAACCCTGGTACCAATACCTGGGCAGAATTTCTTATTAAAATAATGAAGACCTGGATTTCTTTAGTCTGAGAAACTACAAAGGCTTCTGCTGCTTGAAGTTTTAGTACCAATATTTTCAACAAGGTGGCAAAAAAGTACTTTCTGTCATTTTGTGTTACTTTTTTGGCCCGTTATGCTTGTACAGTAAAGCAGTTTTGTACTACCAAATTACATTATTTTTTTCTATTTGACATAAACTTCACTCAACTGGTTTGGTGAGACATTTTTTTCCTCGCTGACTTCTCCATGTGCTCTTACTTGAATCATGAGTCAGGAGCAGACTCCACTTGGAGATGTATTGCCAGTTCAGGCTCCATGATCCTGAGTCATAGCTCTCTTGTCTAGCTTTGTCTAGTTGTTTGTCTTTCTGTGAAATGCCTTGAATGAATGAGGAGGAAATGGGGTGTTTATAACAAATACTCCCTTGTCTTTGCAATTCCTCTGAAGTTATTTGGTAATAGTAAGTGTTAGTGTTAGTAGTATAACTAGCTGTGTACATTTTAGGCTGTGTGTGTAAATGTATCTATATCTATCTATCTATATATGCTATGTCTGTCACTGTAGAAATAATCTTTTGCGAGTGAAACAGCCAGAAATGCCTTATTTCAGCCGGTGTAAAATTACTTTGGTGTTCTAATTCTTTTGCCACCATCCCATATTCTTGTCATGTAGCATAGGTTCTGCAATTATTTGTATATTCACTGGTGGTACTTTTGGATGTACTTAAATGTGCATGATAGTTTTTAATGTAATTTGGCTAAAATACAGTGCTACTTTTTAAGCAATATGTTTTCCAAGAGGTTCTCATATATGAGAGCTGCAGAGAATCTCATATGCTATGCTCTTTGCTCTTTTCTGGGAAGTTCTTCATTGTATATTCGTTTTATCCTTGTGTGAGACTTTTGACATAATCACTTTTCATAGTCACCAAGAAGTTGTGGTCAGCCCTGTTCTAAACGCCTGGTTTACAGGGGCGATGGATAATATATTATTTGGTCTGTATGCACAGTAGGCATTCTTAAATATTTTTCTGGAAATGAAACCTGTAGCAAATGTGGAGTGCTGGTTCAGGAGGAGGAAAGTTAAAAAATGCTGTTTAACTGCGTGGAGAAGAGAGAAACTTGAAACTATTTTGTTTCATCGGTATAATACCAACTGTTGTATTCTGGGCAGCTCTATCTCATCAGTATTTGCTTGAGGAATGCTAGTTATGGGAAAGTGTGGATAATTTGATGGGATTTTATTCTTTGATTTTTCCCAGGGATCTTAAAGTAACTGTGCAGAAATCGTGGGACTTCTGCTGTGCACTTCAAGTAAGAGGGAGGAGAGGAAGTAGAGAAGTAACAGAAGTAACAATGAGCAAACTTAACAGAAATGGCTGAGAGGTGGTATTCTTCTGTTTGGTGTGCTGTTTTTTCATTAGTCATGTGATTTATTGACATAGCTTAGTTTTGCAAAGGCTCCCTTCTTTTAACTGGGGCTGAGCCTTTTCATGAAGACTTCTTTCAGTCCTCTCTTATTTGAACGTTTCTTTTGGATATCACCTATGGGCATTTCTCTAGCCTATAAAAGGTGGTGAAATACCTATTCTGCTAATACACTGCTGGCCCCTCTCTCCACGTATTTAAAATAGTGGTTGTAAGCACTATATCATCCAGTGGATTTAAATCTACCTTGGAGAGTAGAAGAATGCACAGAGAGAGTCCTAGGAAATTGCAGTATAGGTTGGTAAGTTAGAGGATAAGGAAAAGGAATCATATTTGTATGACCACAGGTGGGAAGTGAACAAAATCTATTTTTGCTTTATGTGATTCTGCTGTTATGCTAAGAGGCCATGTAAAATTCAGTACGAGTAGGGCCTGACATAGGGAAAGTTAATAGCGCTTTGTACTTATGTTTATAATTTTCTTTTAGCTGGAATGTGACATGGATTTTTACAAGTTTTGGAGATGGAGAAATAATGTATAAACAGGTTTTTGCTTCCCCAGCAACACAGAGTAACACCTGAAATAAATTATTTAATTTCAAAAGTCTAATCATTTTTGTTGAGATTTGTATTTTCTCATAAATATAACTTAGTCACTGCCTGGATGACTTTGTAAGGAACCAATTCTGTTCAGCTAAGTGCCTTTTTTTCAGTTTGTTTTTAATGGAGCATGTATGTGTGTGAATATAGTTATATAGTTTTCTCAAAGATTATTTGAAAAGGTTTAATTTTAAAATATTTCCTTGGTTATTTAATAAAAGATCTAAATCCTGACTGCCTCTTTAAAGAATGAACTGTTATCACAGTTGCAATTTACATGTTGGAAACATGAAGTTGAAATAAACTAGTGTTGCTTAGGTCTGTTATTCATTGAATCATTAAGTGTTACGATGTGATAAGGTATTTGGGAATAATATTTGGAATACCTATTCCATAGGTGTAATGAACCAGTGCTAAGTCTCTGTCAAGAAGGAATTGCTGTATTGGTATTGCTAAAAACAAAGTTGTGGATCTTGACTGTTTTAATCTGTATTGGCCTAATTTCAGTCTGGAGAGTTTTTTGTGTAAACTGCCTTTGACAGAGGTGCTCTGAATTTTGCATCTAATGATGTTCAGCCTGTTGCTACCTAATGAGGATGCTCAGTGATGAATAGTATTTGAAATTCGTCATAGCTGAGGATGCATCTGTAAGTCTTTACACAGTCTGCAGAGTTACATTGATGCAAGTCTGGGATAGAGTTCCAGCTTCATTAGATTTCTGCATGCCACAGAGAAGCACAGCATGGCAAAATATTTCCAGAGTAATTTTCATAAGGTTATCAATTGAGACCACATGTAGTTACAGCCTTTTCTTTGGGCAAAACCTGAGTCTGTAGCCTGTAGTTCTGCACTGTTTTCTTCCAGTTTTTGTTCCTAACAATAATATGCACTTTAGATTCCAGTCTTGAGCCTCATGAAAGTAGCATTGCTTGTTGGCTGCTGTGTTTACTTTGCCTTCCCCCCCACCCCAATTCTTTCTTTTTATATATTTTTCTTTCTTTTTCCTTGGTGTCTTTCTTTGTGCTTCTCCACTAAAGCTGTACCAGGTGACAAAAAAGAAACCTTTGTCTAGGCTTCTGTAGATTTCACAGTATGTTAATGCTGAATTCTTGTATAAGAAGACTCTAAGTGTGGGTACTGAATTTCCTTACATGAACTGTTTAACTGAATTGCTTGGAGAGCCTGTAGTGGAATGTACCTAAAATGAATAACAGGGAACCAAAAATGCACATTTTTTAATGCAGATGCCAAGGCTGCATTGGAAAATATTTCCTAAATGCCACAGAAAAAAAATTGCATTTGATGTTTATGTTATAAATTAAATGGACAGATTGACTAGTTGATCAACTAATGTCAAGACCTACTTACACTAAACTCCAGCATCTAAACTGTGAGTTCTTATGACAGTTGTCTTTGGAATAGTGCAAGCACCAAGGTTTGCAAAGAAGTGTTTGTTAGGTAGGAAATAAGGAGAAGCTGGCCTAGCTACAGAATAAACTTACAGTGAAGTTTATCCATTAATTTCTTCAAAAGTGCAAGCTCTGCTAAACTCATTTTCAGAGAGAATCACAGACATGTCCCAAAAGTGGAGCTCTGCAGGGAAGAAGGGAGGATAAATCTAAAATGAGAATTGTGGTTTTTTGTTTGTAAGTTTACAAAGAGAAACTGTAGACCAGTGGCCATTGCTGACTCTTTTTTTTTTTTTTTTTTTTTTTTAAAAAAAAGGTANTTTTTTTTTTAAAGAAAAGGCTGTGGAAATGAGGGGCTCCCAGCTCTTTGGGAACAATGCCCAAACCCAGTATGGTACAGAACCTCCTTGTGTTGGATTAGAGAAGTTACCTGGATGTAATGACACTTTTCCTTCCTCCTAGACCCCTGTCTCTTTAAAAGCATCTCCTGTAGTTTCAAAGGCAAAAAACCCAATCATGACGGAGATTTTTCAAAACTAATAACGTTGATCTGTTTGCCATCAACTATGTTCCTATATAATTCTGGAGTTCAGCTGTTCTTTTTCTTATTGTTTATTTTTGATATGAATCATACTTCTGACAATATCTTCCAATTTAACCTGAAGTAACATGATGCAAATGTCATCCAGGGGAATTTGTGCCTTTGATTTCTACAAGGAGTGATCAAAGTTTGTAATTAACCTGGTTTTAGCTAGGGTAGAGTTAATTTCTTCTCAGTAGCTGTTACAGTGCTGTGTTTTGGATTTGGTATGAAATGGTGTTGATAACACACTGATGTTGTGTGTTTTGCCAAGTTGTGCTGATACTAAGTCAAGGAGTTTTCTTTCCCCTTTGTCTCATGCTCTGCTGGTGAGGAGGTGAGCAAAACTAACTGGGAGGGAGCACAGCTGGGGCAGGTGACCTGAACTGAACAAAGGGATATTCCACACCATAAAACATCATGCCCTATTATATATGAACTTGTATTGGTTTGAAAAGAAACCAGTGGGAGATCACAAGTCAGGATTAAAATTAATAGAAAAAAAATTAGAAATAAGTGAAATAATATAAGGAAAAGCACTGACAAAGTCAGATACAACCTGACACCCTGTTAGGGTGGTGGTAGCAGTCCAAATGAAATAGTTCAGTTTAAGCAATGATCCTATGGAAGGTCTAGTCTCCAGCTGAAGGTCCAGTGGTAGCTCTTGTCTTCTGGTAACCCAGTAGACGGGGCTCAGTTAAGCAGTTCTAAGGGCAGGTTATATCCAGGTGGGAATGCTTGGCTCCTCCCTCCTGGGCAGAGCATCTCACAATAGGATGAGATAAGTCCATGAGTCATGTGGTGGTTTCTTGATGGCCCATTGTCTGTTATCAGGGGTGGGTCATTAGCAGGCGATAACAGCTAATGGCCCACAGCTGGTGGTAATAGACTACTTAAATACATCTATATTGTAACCTAGGACAAAACTGGGACGAATTACTGAAAGGGTGGCTGATCTGCGTTCGGGAAGGGTTGTCTGGCATCAGTCAGCAGGTAGTGAGCAATTGCATTGTGCATGACTTACTGTTTCCTTTTTATTATCATTATTATTTACCATTGAAAATAAAATACAATAATAATAATAATTTATTAACTTGTTCTTATCTCAACATACAAGTTTCACATCACTTCTTGTCTCTGTTCCATTAGAGGAGGAGGGGGGAAGAAAGAGGAGAGCTGACGGAGTGGCTGTTTGGTACTTAATTTCTATCTGGGCTTAAACTATAGCAGACCCCTTCCTGGGTTTCAGCACCAAAAAGACAGTAGTGGGTTGACCCTGACTGCATGACAGGCACCCACCAAAGCTTCTCCACCACTTTTCTCTGCAACTGGACAGGCAAGGGCTCATGAGTTGAGATAAGGACAGAGCAAGATCACTCACCAAATACCATCATGGGCAAACCAGACTTGAATTAGAAATGTTAATTTAATTTATTACTAACAAAATGAGAGCAGGCTAATGAAAAATAAAGTTAGACCTTAAAAATACCTTTCCCCACCCTTACCTTCTTCCCAGCTCCAGTGGTGCAGGGAGATGGGGAATGGGGATTGCTATCAATTGACGACAAGTTGTTTCTGCTGCTTCTCAGGGAGAGGAGTCCTTCCCCTGCCTCCAGCATGAGGTCCCTCTCATGGAAGACTGTGCTCCACAAACTCCTCCGATGTGAATCCATCCCAAAGGCTACAGTTCTCCATAAACTGTTGCAATGTGGGTCTCTGTTCCATGGGTCCTTTGAGAACAGCCTGCTCCAGTATGGGTCGTCCGTGGGGTCACAATTCCCACTAGGAAACCTGCTCCAACGTGGGCTCCTCTGCGTGGGTCTGCAGGTCCCTGCCAGGAGCCTGTTCCAGCACAGGCCTCCCACAGGTTCACAGCCTCTTCTCAGGCATCCACCTGCTCCAGTGTGGCCTCCATGGGCTGCAGGGGCACAGTTGCTTCTCCGTGGTCTTCACCATGGACTGCAGAGGAATCTCAGCTCCTGTGCCTGGAGCAGCTCCGCCCCCTCCTTCTCCAATGACCTTGGTGTCTGCAGAGTTGTTGCTCTCACTTATTCTCACCCTGCTCTTCTCTGGCCACAATTATATCTGCACAATAACTTTTTTTCTCCTCAAAAATGTTATTACAGAGGCGTTACTTCCATTTCTGATTGGCCCAGCCTTGGCCAGCAGTGGCCGTCTTGGAGCTGGCTGGCATTGGCTGTGCTGGACATGGAGGAAACTTGTAGCAGTTTCTCATAGAAGCTACTGCTGTAGCCACCCTGCCCACCAAAACCTGGCCATGCAAACCCAATACACTGTGAAGCACTGTATGCAATTCAGTTTTATTTCTCAAGTGTTTCATCCCCTTTTTCAGACTTTCAAGGATGTGGACTAGTACATTATTTCTCTCACTAGTTTACTAATTTCTTTTGGTTAATATACCTTACCATTGGAAAGATTTTCCTGAAAGTCCAGACTAAGGTTTGTTCCTGCAGTCTCTGTAATTTATTGTTTATGGAAGTAAGCGAATTATCTTGGCTTTACACTGTGGGTAAGACCAGCAATATTTCCTGAAGCTATTCTTAAGATCAACCTGACTGTGAACCCCCACTGGGGATGGGGCGTCTGAGCCTGCAGACTGCTCAGTGTGGTCAGTTGTTGCCATTTGTGTTCCTTGGGGCTTCTGTGGAGTTTTGGATAGGCCCACGGGGGGGCTGTACTTAAAAAGTGTCATTGATTTTTGTGACTGTTCTTGTGCCTGTTATGTAGCTGTGGTGTAGTTATTTTTGGAGTCAGTAAACCTAGAGCCATGGCCTAGAGCCATGTTGAGTTGCTCAAAGCCACGAAGAAATCTTGTGATACCTCCTTACCGTGTTACCTTGTGCATTGCACCATGCTGGGAAACTTTCTCAACTGACATGGGTGGAAGTCTGGTGCTGCAATGGTCCAGCTGTGGGACAGCTTTCTGCTTCTAGACACTTGTGCTGCTAAAGCTCAGCACAGGTGTTAGCGCTGAATTCAGGCTTGTTTGCAGTACTTTTAAGGACAGTAAGGTGCAAATGTGAAATGAAAATGAGGAAACGTGAAGAGCATTTGGAGATTTTCATGATCTGGTGAAATGTATTTTTGTTTTTGAATAGGTAACTGATATTTCCAAAAAGTCTGTCAATGAACATGAATGTTGTTACACACCTAGTGTGTTACACACCTGATAATGGCTGTCAATGGCTTTTGGTAGCCTCCTCTGTTTTTCTACCTAGATGTTTCCTAAGTTATAGAAGCCATAAAATATCTATTGGAAATGTGGTATTGACTTTTTGAATTCTGTCCCCAGTTAGAAATTTCATAATTGTGTTATATTTTAATATGATATTTCAGCTACTGTGGCAATAATGCTACTTTAAACTAGTGTATGTTTTGTATACAGGAAAGAAACAAAGGGATTTTTAAGTTAGCTTTAGTTAAATTGGCTACTGTGATAGAGCGGTTCTTATGGTATTTTTAACCAGTTTCAACTGAACCAATGCTAGTTTTTATGTAGATACGACCTTAGGTCAGAAGACTGTTGGGTCATATCATAGACATTATTCTGTATTTCCTCTTAAAAGATAAGTTATAGAGTGAATTGTGAAATTATGATAAAAAATGAATTGCAGTGGCTATGTCCTGATGTGCAAGAGGTTCCTCACATTCTGTTGTCTCCCACACTTGAGAGTGGAAAGCTTATGTTATAGGACAAGAGTGAGGATGAGAGAGCGAGGAAGAGCACTTTCATGTTGCTATTATACTGCTAAATATAAGACGACTGTTAAATTGTACTACATATAAAAGTATAATTAGATTATGTTATATATATGCTACTATATGTAACTACTAAAAATAGCTACTGTTATTTTTATTTTAAAATTATTTGTATTTCCCTTAAAATTATGACTCAAAAGCTAAGTGAAGGTCTGATGTTATTCTCCTTGCTTCCAGCCTCAAGAAACAGCTTCAAGGTCTCACACCTTCAAAAATAAGTCTTTTAAGAAATCCAGTATCTGTGGAATCTGCAAACAAGTAATTGATAGCCAAGGATTTTCCTGCAGAGGTGAGTAATACATGATGTGTTTACTTTCTTGCTTCGTGAAGAAAATTAGTTTTATATTAATGTTAAAGTTTCTAGGAATCCATGTTTCTGGTATCCCTCCTGGACTAAATTACCTTTGGTTTATTTCCTTCCTTTGTACAATAATGTTTCCTGCTACTGTCAGGGAATAGGATGCTGTACTAGGTAATCGGACTTGTATATTAATGTACTTATACTACTATGCTATTCAGACAGAATAAGGCAGTGCCTGTGGAGGATCTGTGAGGAGCTTATGAGTGATGTGTGTACAGTGGATGACATATGCTTCTGGAATTCAGTCTACAAATGAGGAGGTGTGTGACCCTTGCTCCCTGAGGCATGAAGGATTTATCTATGTTAATTTCCAAAAAAATCACAAGAGCAGTTGTCTATTTATTTACTTCAGTTTTTCCATTTGCATTATGCTCCGTCTAATCCTTAGTCCTTCAGTCTAATTACTCACAGAAAGAATAAAGATCTCCTGGATAACACAGACTAGAGACTTTCTGCTTGTGGTATTCCTGCCTGCACCTTACTGCTGTTTTCCCTCACTCTTCTACCTTGCTGTGTAGAATTGCACATCCTTCCCTCTTCTCCATGGGATACCTGTGATAAAATTAAATATTGGGAAAGCTCAATAGGTCCTTTCTGCGAGTTGTCCAGGGATAGGGCTTTTGATCCCCTGGTTCTGCCTGGTTAATATTTGACTCCTGTTATTCTGTGTTAATCAAACAGTTCCTTTACTTGATACATGCATGGTTTACTTCTGAGAATGAGAATGCTATTGTCTGTTCATCTAAAAAGTAGTTGCTGTTTTCACTTAGCGATGTTTGCACCAACTTCGGGTTCTAGTTGGATCTCCTTCTCCCATCTCCCCCTTCCATATTCTTCAGACACCATAGGATCCCTCTGAGAGTTTGAGAGGGAGGTGTGAGAGGATGTGGAAGGAATGTGGTTGTTTCCTGAGCTATGGTGCAGACTGCAGATGAA
Organism: Rhagologus leucostigma; assembly: GCA_013397725.1. Taxonomy (NCBI): domain Eukaryota; kingdom Metazoa; phylum Chordata; class Aves; order Passeriformes; genus Rhagologus; species Rhagologus leucostigma. The sequence goes on along the minus strand of VZTD01005093.1, from coordinate 8,826 downwards.
CAGCTATATATTCAGCATTATAGCTATCATCATAGGTTTGGTAATTATGTATGCATTTCTTTAAAATATTTCTTCTCTCTGTCCTTCTGGAGGTTGGTTCCAAAGTTCTTAGGATTTACTTGTTCTCAATTTAGCAGAACTAGTATTTTTGGAAGGAAGACTGCTTAGTGAAGGAACTGCCTAAACACCTTCTTGATCAGGTTCAGTGTAAACAGTACTTTGATTCATAGAATCATTTAGGCTGGTAAAGACTTCTGAGATCATTGAGTCCAAGTGCTAACCCATCACTTCCAAATATACCACTAAACCATGTCCTAAAGAGCCACATCTATGTGTCTTTAAAATGCCACTTCCCTCCAACACACTCCCCATTCAAATTCATTCATGTCTGTGATACATCTGTGTCTATATCTAAGTCAGTCTGGGATAATCTTCTCTAAGTTTCTGGGTGCGATTTTCAGAAGGAGGCCCTTGACTTTATTACCTAGCCTCTTTTGTTGATGTGAGCATCTGACAGACCCACCATTCTTCTTTGCTACTGTTACATTTTGTTTGATGGTTGTTTGATACGTACCTGTGGGATGGGAGCAAACAGAAGTTACACAGTGAAGAGATGATTCCAAGTAATTTCAATTTAATAAGAACCCATTTGTATTTTAACTTACAGCATGGACTTCATAAAGCGTAGTTTTGGAAAAGCAAGAACGAAAAGTTGTCTCTTTCCTTGTCAGCACTGCAGGTACTTGAAATGTATCCTAGTACTCTGAAACTCTTATTAATATGAAGAAAAATAAACTAGCTGTTTCAGACCCAAATCCTGGTGCTGCTCTGCTGCTTCTGGTAAATTCTCCCTGATGTTGCAAGTTGGCATTGCAGGGGGGGGAGGAAGAAGAAAAGCTTATAGTTAAGAAATAGTTTCTTTGTCTGTTAATGAGAAAATCTTCCCTTTTAACAGTTTCTTCTCAAAAATTGACAGCTCTTTGTACAGACTGCAGGTTCGTTTCAGACTGTATCTTACCAGTTAAAGGAAAGTTACATGTAAGTGAAATGAGGTAAGGGGAAAGCTTCACATTGGTCAATATGTAGTATTTGCTGTTTTCTAGCGATGAATCATCTACTTGTTGTAGGAAAAAAGAAAAAAACCGTAACTAGGTGTTGTGTAGGTTTTTGGTAGTATGTGGTAGTCATTTTGGGGATGTGTTTTTCAGCCGTGTCTTGCAAATGCGGTGCGTAAAAGCTTACTGTGACCAATGAACGATTGAATGAAAGGTACCCTTGAAGGATGTCCCTTTATCCTTTCATACTTCAGTCCATCCCAGTAAAGCATACTCAGTTACAGTTTTTATACAAAAACAGTGGCAAAAAGGAAAGAGAGACTTGAAGAAAGGGAAGCTCCTGGCTCTTTTTTCTGTGTGGTAAACATGCTTGTCTTTGATACAGATTCTCATTATGAAGTAAGGACAAACAGCTGTTGATTGATTTCTACAGTACCTGCATATCTTGCAGTAAGCTGAAGACCGCATGACTCCTCATGTCTCTTCAGCACTACCTCCAACTTGAATACTCTGGTTTGATTTTCCCCTGAAGTACAGTATAATTTAATTCATGGCTAAGCAAATAATATGTAATAATCTTGTGCATTTACATGGTTAGCAAAATGCCACTAGAGTTACAGAAGCTTTTTGATTTTATTTTTTTTGAGCTACTTACCCTAAATGTTGAATATTCAGTATTTTACCTTATTTGTAAGCAAGCTGCCATAAGGATGTAATTTCTGTCTTTACATGTGAATTTCTGTTATTATTTTTATTTTCTATTTTATATATATAAAACAGATGTTAAAAGTTTCTTTTACTTTATTTTCCTTTGCTTTTAAAAATTATTATTTATATTTGTTGTGTTGTGATCAAATAATTTTTAGTATAGAACAGAGAGCTCTGAATCTCTAGACTTTCTGTCAGTTTAAAAAACTGGAGACCAGATTTGGGAGATGTGAGTCATTTTAAATAATAAAGCATTATTTCTTAGCTCTTAGAACATTGATGTGATGGGTGAAATATGCGTTAAAAGTTGAAACACTGTACAGATGTCTTTTGATGAAACTCCCCTCATCTTCAGTTGACAATTAAGTTACCTAGTTTAGGTTTAGCTGCTAGTGAGGCTTTACATGCAATACAAGCATTCCATAAACTAATTTTTGAACGTAAAGCAGTTAATGGTTGTTTGAATGAACTGGGTATCTTTTTGTTAGTCTCATGTAGCTATGAATGTGTTGGTTTTGGAAATATATGTTGGAGTGATCCAAATAGGAGTTCTGTAGAGTTCTAGTTCCTGTTTTTT